>JBAKBP010035587.1:0-19344 GCA_037953745.1 Lithodes maja
GGGAGGAGGGAGTGAGGCCTACACACCTCGTGGCGCGCACACTGTCCTCCGTTACATAACTCGCTCTCTCTCATCACATCATTATATATATATAAATCTCCCACACACAATACGTATATATAATGATTTAAAATAGAACTCGTTGACTTAGAAGAAAACAAAATACATAATGATAATACTTATAGTACAACGGTTCACATAAACTGAGTTAGGAAACTCTACACAGACTACAGCCAAAGTTCCTGCCCTGACGATCCTAGCGAGGGTGGGGCCTGACTGGGCGTTCTGTACAGCATGCTCACACTCGACATGCGTCACACCTCCCCCAAGATTTTACTTGCTCAACCCTGAGCTAAAATCTGATATACAGAACCCCATCAAACCCCTCACACCCAGCGACCGCATGGCACTAAAACAACGCTGAGTTTATTACTAAAACACATCTTATAAAAAAAAATTCACATTTCATAACTCCTCCCAACAATAGTAAAAGACACAATATCATGCTCCCAGAGCGAGCTTACAGCAGCTCAGCCGTTTGATAGTTCGTGGACTACTCAAACCTTATAGGCTATGACAAACTTATACAATTATCTTCATCAAAAAGAAAGAGTTTTTTATATGATTTTTATATTTTAATATGTTTTTTTTTTTTCCGGCTGCACTATAAGGGCAGCCTATTTTCTTCTATACCAAACGCTCAACAATCCTGCTTTACGACCCAATACGCTGGGCTACAACCGCGAGCCAACAAGCACCAAGCGCAAAATACTACTCAAACCAAAGCAGGAGGCTACCCGTGTGTCAATTTACCCAGGATCATATACCCCTGAACGACCACATGCAACCTCGTTGTCACAACCGGCAATATGGCTTATGTCCAGGTTATATACCAATAACCTTAGTGACCACCTGGTCAGCCTCATATTCCGATTGTGAAACTGGTCCAAGATCTCGAGAGGGTAATGATCTGGGTAAACTACACCGACCGGACCATAGGCTGGAACATAGATCTCGAAATGCCCCAGCGCATCATTGTCCTTTTCACTTTCATTCATCAGGCTCTGACACGTTGCTGGTGCATTCTTAAGTCCGTCAGGCACAACATTGCACTGGTAGGTACTCCCGTCCACAACAAAACCACATACCTCTTTAGCACGCTCGGACAAAGTTACAAGCAACGACCACTCACGACATTCCTTATCCCTCAGATCCTTCGTCCACACGTAATCCAGCTCTGCTTGCACCATAGGCTGTCGAGCAGGATTTATACGGTAGGGAATTAAACTGAGCCTTGCACTATCTCCAGCCTGCATGTCGGATTCTACCCCGTACATCAGGCCTGGAGAAGCAACAAACATGCGAAAGTACTGCCATAGCCTAGTAAACAACTGCCTTGCACTGTCTCCACAAACAACATGCCTAGTGCCCTCCCACAACCCAGCCGAGACCGCAGCTTCTAACCTGTAGTCTCCCTCCTTCTCCACCTTCGTCCCTAGAACAGCCAGGTCATGAGAGGGACAATCAGTACCACCCGTGCAGTCACTCCCACAGTTCATTATTGCTAAGGCTTCCCCGCCGATACCGTACATGCGCACCCCCGCATTCCTTGTGACGACATCTGCCTGCGCAGCATCACCGCTTTCAGCGACATGGCCAGATACAGTCGGTCTATGGTAGGGCTGTTGCATTAGACTAGAGCAGCATTGGGAGGCTATGCGACGACCGGGCACTGCGATACCACAGCCGACCTTACCAATCTGCTCAATGTCCTCCTTTTGACCACCACCCTTGGCAGCCATGGGTCGACCCTGACCTGGCAACCATGCCAAAGCCTCGTCGCCCACCTTGAACCACCGAAACAACGAGGCTAACGGTCTTTTTACATTCACGTGACCTGCCCGCGGAACATCTCGCACCGTCCGAGTTGTGAGACTCAGGGGCTCGGCACGACCAGTGGGTATGAACCGAGCTGGTGCTGGAGTGCTGCACACTGCTGCTCAGGCAGGTGCTCTAGCGCTTCCACAGCCACCAGACTCGTGTCCCCCGCCCACGGCTCCGCCGAGACATAACAATCCCTACTCTCCTCCACCTGTGCCCTACTGCCCCCCTCTCCTTCTCCACCTTGGCCGCGGCAGACCAACGCAGGGACAGTAGGCTGCTCAGGTGGTTGCCTCACAAACTCCTCCAACAGGTTCACATGACATGCTTCCCCGTCCTCGTGTTTAATCTCGACAGCACCATTACCACACTTCTGAACTTCCGGATCCTCCAACTGCAGTTTACAAATATCTGAGGGAACCAACCTGTCTAGATGCTTCCGAAGCAACCCAAGTCCTTCCCCAATATCAAACTGAGCAACCCTTTTTTCTCTCCGTGTGCAACGTTGCTGCCCCGGAGTCTCTTCCGGCCCTACCTCCTCACTAACTGTGACAGGTCCTGGGGCCTCTCCAGACTCCAACATAGGTGCCAATACTAAATCACCCAGGAGAGCCGCCGAGTCAAAACTCTTAAAACCAACTCCAGCTTTAGCCTCCTCCTGTTGATCGTTCCTCTGCTGGTCTGAAGACGGAGGACTAGGCTGTGACACTTTATCTGCCCGAGCTCGGGTGACAACACACGCCATGGGTTGTGTCTGGCACCGCTCGACCCACTCTTGCTCTTCCCTACTCACGTCGGCCGTCCTCTCGGCAACGACTAAGGGTAGAACCTCAGAAGCGGGCATTGCAAAGTCGTTGCCGAGAAGAAGGTCGACGCCCTCCACTGGCAGTTTCTCCACAATCCCGACATCCAATTCACGTGTCACACCATCCACCTCCAACTCCAACCGCACCAGCGGGTATGACCGAGTTGCATTAATACCCTGCACCACTACCACCCGAGCCACATTTATAGGGTAGCCAGTCAAGTTATTCATCAGAGTCTGGGAAGCACCTGTATCACGCAAGACCTCTACTCCATGCTTGCGCCCCGCCCACATCACGCAACCCCGTCCTCTATGGTCGCAAAAAACATCCTGAGCAGGGTTCGAGCCTCCCAGGTGCTTCTGCATTGGCTGTGCCTCAGCCTCTGACGAACTGCCCCGGGCAAACTCAGAAGACTTCGGAGACACACCAATGTTGCAGGCCAAAGACACAGCTGCTGTAGGTGGTTTGCTAGGACAGACTCTTGCAAAGTGCCCCTTTTCATGACAAAGATAACACTCCAACTCCCCTCTGGGCTTCCCTTGGTACTGGGAAGGGCCCGGCCCCTTCTTAAATGGGACGGTGTTAGTCTTGTGGTCAGTCTTGGTATCATAGCTCTTGTACTTGTTTGCATAATGTATATCACTAACTCGGGGGGGTGGGGTGTCACGCCCATTGTTACCTGCCTCACTACGCTGGGCAGACCCGCACCCACGAATTAATGATAGCCGGAGGTCAGCCATCTCAGCTGCCTCCTGTAGAGTTTTAGGGTTCTTTTCTTTAATAGTTAAAGTCATATCTGCACCAGTACACTTATAAAACTGCTCGAGCAGAAACAGCTCAGTCAACTGTTCGGCCGTCTCAGCTTTCTCAGAACGTGTCCAGTTAGCAAGTGCATCTTTTAAGTCCCGGGCATGTTCAAGAAAGGTCGCCTCCCTAGTCTTCGTAACACCCCGAAACTTCAATCGATATGTTTCTGGTTGCAACTCGTATGCCCGTAGGACAGCTCTCTTCAATACTGGGTAGTCAATGCAAGACTCTAAAGGCAGTGCATCATAAGCCTTCAGACCCTTACCCGTAAGTCTTGAGGAGACTAGAGCTGCCCACTTCTCTTCAGGCCAATTATGCTCCCTACACTTCTTCTCAAAACGATTAAAAAATTCTGTGACTTCAGTTTCACTAAATGCCGGCACCAATTTGACTAAGTGAGACAAGGACTGTTCTCTTACTTGGCCCTCCCGGCCCATCCGAATCCCTGTCGACTCTGCACGAGTCTTATCTAAATCTATTTGAGCACAATATTTCTCTGAGTCGTATCTAAGCTCAGCCTCGTGTCTCCTGGTCTCATCCTCGTGCCTCCTGGTCTCATCCTCGTGCCTCCTAATCTCAGCCTCAATCTCCTTCTCATGCCTCCTAGACTCAATCTCCTGCTTCTTCGTCTCAATCTTAGCCATCTCAAGTTTAAATATCATATCTGGAGACAGGCAGGAAGAGGGAGCTGCCACTACTGAAGGAGGGGGGGCAAGAACTGGGGAACCACCATACGCACCGCCCGAGGGCACTCCAATCTTCCAATGCTCATCCCTCTGTGGGAGAGTGCTAACCTCCGGCAACTGAGTGGACGGCACTGTGGGAGTCGAGTGAGAGGGGATCTGGGGAGGAACCCCCCCAAACGCCCTCTCCTCCGAAACCCCATGTCGCCCACGCAACACCCAGGAAATCAGCTCCCCCTTGGACATCCCTCCTACATTGGATAGACCCAAAACCTTGGCTATCAGGTGCAAGCCATAAACATTCACCCCAGTCAGCCTCTCCTCCGTCACATGGTACTGCTTACTCACAAAAAGTCTAGCATCCTCCTCACTAGTTACTAACGGCACCTCCTCACTTAGCATCTCTCGCTCCTCGTCAGTACTAGGGCCCGACATACTGAAGTTCACCAAAAAATTCTCGAGACAAAAGTGTTAAACTCCCTTATGCAAGCACTAATTACTAAATTAACTGGAGTCTCTTAAATGCTCTCCTAATTGCCTTACAAAAAAAAATAATCTTCAATATGTACGCTAAAGTACCAACAAACAAATGTTGTACAACTCTGCAAAAAATTATACTGTTCACAAAATCCTAAGCAAGGTCGCCATTTGTTACGACCGGGCACTCGGGTACACTAGGGCTCTTACACAGGACTCGAGTATGGCTCGCTGCCACAACGGAAACACACGATCCCAACCCCAGAGTACTGCCAGCCGAACAAAAAACGCCACTACCCTCCAGAGTTCTATCTGCTATAACGGGGTATACAAGAACTCGGTACTAGCGTTTCACACAACAGACTAATAACAAGACGGGAGTTATCTAGTCTGGTCAACAATCAAACAAAGAAGAAAGTACTACAACACTAAAGAATAGTGTTGGCCGAAGCCGAAGTAATCCACCCTTGAACTAAGAACTTAAGAAGTCCTCCACCCTCTACTTCGGATCGGCACTATTACGTTACGTTAAACAATAGTCCTCGAGCATCAAGCAAGGAATCTTCTGATAAGTTAGATGCTTCTCGAATACTCATAAGAAGTAAGTATCGGATTTTGAACAGCAATTTAATGAATAACTCACTGGTAATTAAAGGCTTTAAATTGACATAAGAAGAATTATAAGAATAAGCAATAGGATATGGCAAACATTAAGAAGAAGTACTCCGACAATGCACTGGCAATAGCCTACTAAGATTGTGCTCGTGGGCCACTAATCTCTGAAGTAGCTAAGCGTGCCACACATGAAATCAATAGTGCTTAAACAATAATATACATAAGGAGAAGCTTCAATACTATGCTGTATCTGCTGGTCGAGCAAAGTCTAGCTGGGATATCTAAGGTTAAGAGACAATGGCTGAGCAAGCGGCTCGTAGCCTAGCGAGGTCCTTAAGACTGTGCGGCCAAATTACGGTAATTGACGGGATGCTCTCTTGAGAGATCCAGATCACTAGTATCTGGTTCTCTCCTGGCGATCCTCTCAAAGTCAAGCAAATGAGATAGCACAGTGTTGGGTGGCACAGGCAAAAGCCCTCACTCGCAACACAGTGCTAAACTCCCACGGTACACAATCAAAAAGACCCCCTAGGCTTCCCACGTCTCCGTTGCAATTGTGCTGGTTCAACCAACCTAGCACTCATAGGAAATCACAACTCGAGGAACCCTATCCCAGTCTAGCATTACCTAAACCAGCAGAAAACAGGAACATGAATAATAGTACACAGGGAAATACATATACGAGTGCAACAAACATCAATCAATCCTATTCTAGTTAACCCTTCCAAAAATAGGCTATCTAACAGGCACTTATCTCGTGAGAACTCAAGCGATAATACTTTGGCTGACTAAATCTGCACCAAAGGGGTCATTGGTTAAAAAGGGACGAGAAGAGAAGAAAATAGGCTGTTCAGAGAGTAGAGAAAGTTCACATCAGTCGGAAGAATATCGATAGTTGCAAGGGATATGAGAGGTCGCTTTGCCTGATGAGTTCTGATCTAAAAATGGCGAGACCTCCCTTTTTATACTCGGCCCCGTAGCGAGCATAACGGCAATCATGACGTCACATTCGCTCTCTCAATCTGGGATCGACAAAGGATTCCCACGCTCTTGATGGGGGGGGAGGGAGGGGGGAAGGAGGGAGGAGGGAGTGAGGCCTACACACCTCGTGGCGCGCACACTGTCCTCCGTTACATAACTCGCTCTCTCTCATCACATCATTATATATATATAAATCTCCCACACACAATACGTATATATAATGATTTAAAATAGAACTCGTTGACTTAGAAGAAAACAAAATACATAATGATAATACTTATAGTACAACGGTTCACATAAACTGAGTTAGGAAACTCTACACAGACTACAGCCAAAGTTCCTGCCCTGACGATCCTAGCGAGGGTGGGGCCTGACTGGGCGTTCTGTACAGCATGCTCACACTCGACATGCGTCACACTCGGTTTTTGTCTAAAGTTGATTTAGTAAAAGGTTACTGGCAAGTACCTTTGTCCGAGCGCGCTAAAGAGGTATGTGGTTTTGTGGTGGACGGGAGTACTTACCGGTGTAATGTTATGCCCTACGGACTTAAGAATGCACCAGCAACGTTTCAGAACCTGATGAATGAAATTGTCAAGGACATTCCAAATTGCACCGTATACTTGGACGATGTAATCATTTACGATGACGACTTTGAGAGCCATTGTGAGCACCTGGAGACCTTGTTCCGGAAACTTAGTGAAGCAAGTCTGGTAGTAAATTTGGCAAAGTGTGACTTCGTAAAGCCACTGTGCAGTACCTTGGGTTTGTAGTGGGAAGGGGACAGGTGTGCCCTCCTCAGAACAAGGTACAGGCTATCAATAAATTTCCGCACCCAACCACCAAGAAGCAGATCATGAGATTCTTGGGTATGATAGGCTACTACAGACGCTTTATAAAAGGTTACTCCACGGTGTTGGCACCTCTCACAGATTTGTTATCTAAAGACAAAAAGTTTTTGTGGGCGCCTGAGTGTGAAAAGGCTTTTAATTTAGTGAAGCATTTGCTGTGTACTCTCCCCGATACTCAGGGCCCCAGACTTTAACAGCCTTTTCAGCTGGCAACAGATGCTAGTGGTGTAGGGGCTGGTGCCGTCTTGCTACAGACAGACAATGAAGGTGTGGAACACCCAGTAAGTTTCTTTTCTAAGAAGTTCAATGCTGCACAAAAGAACTATTCTACAATAGAAAAGGAATTACTGGCGATTGTGCTGTCGCTCAGGCACTTCGAGGTGTATGTTCCAGCCTATGGCCCAGTCGTGGTTATCTACACTGATCATCACCCTTTGAGATTCCTAAATCAATTTCACAATCGCAATATGAGACTGACCCGGTGGTCATTGATGTTGCAGGAGTATAACCTGGACATCCGGCATATTGCGGGATGTGACAATGTGATTGCGGATTGTTTATCGAGGGTAGATGATCAGTCGTAGGCTATCACAGGTGTATGATCCCGAAGAGATTGACACACGGGTAGCCTCCTGCTTTGGTTTGAGTAGTATTTTGCGCTTGGTGCTTGTTGGCTCGCGGTTGTAGCCCAGCGTATTGGGTCGTAAAGCAGGATTGTTGAGCGTTTGGTATAGAAGAAAATAGGCTGCCCTTATAGTGCAGCCGGAAAAAAACATATTAAAATATAAAAATCATATAAAAACTCTTTCTTTTTGATATAGATAATTGTATAAGTTTGTCATAGCCTATAGTGTTTGAGTAGTCCACGAACTATCAAACGGCTGAGCTGCTGTAAGCTCGCTCTGGGAGCATGATATTATGTCTTTTACTATTGTTGGGAGGAGTTATGAAATGTGAATTTTTTTGTTTTATAAGATGTGTTTTAGTGATAAACTCAGCGTTGTTTTAGTGCCATGCGGTCGCTGGGTGTGAGGGGTTTGATGGGGTTCTGTATATCAGATTTTAGCTCAGGGTTGAGCAAGTAAAATCTTGGGGGAGGTGTGACGCATGTCGAGTATGAGCATGCTGTACAGAACGCCCAGTCAGGCCCCACTCTCGCTAGGATCGTCAGGGCAGGAACTTTGGCTGTAGTCTGTGTAGAGTTTCCTAACTCAGTTTATGTGAACCGTTGTACTATAAGTATTATCATTATGTATTTTGTTTTCTTCTAAGTCAACGAGTTCTATTATATATCATTAGATATAAGTATTGTGTGTGGGACTTATATACAATGATGAGAGAGAGAGTTATGTAACGACGGCCAGTGAGCGCGCCACGAGGTGTGTAGGCCTCACTCCCTCCTCCCTCCTCCCTTCCTCCCTCTCAGCGCGTGGGAAATCCTTTGTCGATCCCAGATTGAGAGAGAATATGACGTAACGATTGCTAGTGGGCGGTCCTTAAGTAGTTTGAGATATGCCGCTAGAGGGCCGAGTATAAAAAGAGAGGTTCTTGCCACCATTCTTCAGAACTCATCAGGCAAAGCGACTTCTCATATCCCTTGCAACTATCCATATTCTTCCGACTGATGTGAACTTTCTCTACTCTCTGAACAGCCTATCTTCTTCTCTTCTCGTTCCTGTTTAACCTCCATGACCCCTTTGGTGCAGATTTAGTCAGCCAAAGTATTATCGCTTGAGTTCTCACGAGATAAGTGCCTGTTAGATAGCCTATTTTTGGAAGGGTTAACTAGAATAGGATTGATTGATGTTTGTTGCACTCGTATATGCATTTCCCTGTGTGCGATTATTCATGTTCCTGTTTTCTGCTGGTTTAGGCAATGCTAGACTGGGATAGGGTTTCTGAGTTGTGATTTCCTATGAGTACTAGGTTGCGGTTGAACCAGTACAATTGCAACGGAGACGTGGAACGCCTAGGTGGTCTTTCTGACTGTGTACCGTGGGAGTTTAGCACTGTGTTGCGAGTGAGGGCTTTTGCCTATGCCACCCAACACTGTGCTATCTCATTTGCTTGACTTTGAGAGGATCGCCAGGAGAGAACCAGATACTAGTGATCTGGATCTCTCAAGAGAGCATCCCGTCAATTACCGTAATTTGGCCGCACAGTCTTAAGGACCTCGCTAGGCTACGAGCCGCTTGCTCAGCCATTGTCTCTTAACCTTAGATATCCCAGCTAGACTTTGCTCGACCAGCAGATACAGTATAGTATTGAAGCTTCTCCTTATGTATATTATTGTTTAAGCACTATTGATTTCATGTGTGGCACGCTTAGCTACTTCAGAGATTAGTGGCCCACGAGCACAATCTTAGTAGGCTATTGCCAGTGCATTGTCGGAGTACTTCTTCTTAATGTTTGCCATATCCTATTGCTTATTCTTATAATTCTTCTTATGTCAATTTAAAGCCTTTAATTACCAGTGAGTTATTCATTAAATTGCTGTTCAAAATCCGATACTTACTTCTTATGAGTATTCGAGAAGCATCTAACTTATCAGAAGATTCCTTGCTTGATGCTCGAGGACTATTGTTTAACGTAACGTAATAGTGCCGATCCGAAGTAGAGGGTGGAGGACTTCTTAAGTTCTTAGTTCAAGGGTGGATTACTTCGGCTTCGGCCAACACTATTCTTTAGTGTTGTAGTACTTTCTTCTTTGTTTGATTGTTGACCAGACTAGATAACTCCCGTCTTGTTATTAGTCTGTTGTGTGAAACGCTAGTACCGAGTTCTTGTATACCCCGTTATAGCAGATAGAACTCTGGAGGGTAGTGGCGTTTTTTGTTCGGCTGGCAGTACTCTGGGGTTGGGATCGTGTGTTTCCGTTGTGGCAGCGAGCCATACTCGAGTCCTGTGTAAGAGCCCTAGTGTACCCGAGTGCCCGGTCGTAACAACACACATACACGTTCTCCCACAATACAGACACACGCGCACACACACATACTCACACACACGTTCTCAGCAATTACAGACACACACACACTCATGTTCTCCCACATTACAGACACACACACACGTTCTCCCAAATTAAAGACACATATACACGTTCTCCCACATTACACACACACATACACGTTCTTCCACATAACAGACACACACACGTTCTCCCACATTACAGACACATACACACGTTCTCCCACATAACAGACACACACACGTTCTCCCAAAATACAGACAAATGACACATTAAGCTGGTCTAACCCAAAGTGACAGCTGTTAGATCTAGCAGGAACGTTTGGCTGACACAGCCCTCAAGCGTAAATCTATCAAAGGTTACTCAATGATAAAAGAAAGGTGTGTGTGTGTGTGTGTGTGTGTGTGTGTGTGTGTGTGTGAGAGAGAGAGCGTGAGTATGTGTGTATGCGTAGTTTCTAGGAATAGTTAGCATCTTAAAAAGTATCCAGCGAGGAATAAAAAGGAAATCAAGCAACAACAGGTCTAGTGACCCCTCTAGGCTGCTTGTCCTCCAAAACACTGAGGGTCAAGTGTCCAAACAGTGATTTAGAGTAGGTCAGGGAAAAATGGAAAGGGAACTACTGCCCTGGAACTAATGTCCGTGGCAGGATTAGGAAGTTAGTAGGGGACAGAAGGGTTAGGTCTACCTGTACCACAAGAGAATATGAGAATTAACCCTTTGCAGATTATGACGCACTTCGCCCTTTCATTCTGACTATCATTAGACGATTTTACACAATAAAGGAAGGATCTGTGGGAATTATATGGGTAAGTACGGTACTATCTCAATTAACCCTCTTGACTTTCATATACCCTACCTAATCTGAATAAAATTGTCTAAAAATAGCCCGAAAACAGAAAATAAATGCGACTTCGGATCTGATAAGGGATAATAACTTAATGACACAAGTGAGGCATATGACATTAGAAGTGCTGACAATTAATAATAACTTAATGACACAAGTGAGGCATATGACATTAGAAGTGCTGACAATTAATAATAAATATAGAACTAATCAATCAAAACAATAATAACAATAACTACAAGGAGGAAAATTATTAAGGGGAGATCTCCACTTGAGGGATTTTTTTTTTCTTGACCCCTTTCTCCCTCATGTTTAGCCCCATTGCTTTTGATATTATAAAAAGTTTGCCACATTAGTTTAGCGATTTTAAGAACTTTCACCCCATATTAAGACTTTTCGTGCAATTCTGGTGTCGATTTTATCCTGGCGAGCGATAGCGAACCTGTAATTTAAGAGGAACCGAATTCTACCGAAAAATGTACAAATTTATCTTGAAAGGGACTCAAGGGGGTGTAATTTTAAGCTTGATGGAGGTCTAGGGAACAAACTAAATACCTCCCCTTAAGCCTCTAACAGGATGGTGGTATCGTGTTTGGCAGCGGTATATCTCTCATCACATGTATCGTGTTTGGCAGCGGTATATCTCTCATCACATGTATCGTGTTTGGCAGCGGTATATCTCTCATCACATGTATCGTGTTTGGCAGCGGTATATCTCTCATCACATGTATCGTGTTTGGCAGCGGTATATCTCTCATCACATGTATCGTGTTTGGCAGCGGTATATCTCTCATCACATGTATCGTGTTTGGCAGCGGTATATCTCTCATCACATGTATCGTGTTTGGCAGCGGTATATCTCTCATCACATGTATCGTGTTTGGCAGCGGTATATCTCTCATCACATGTATCGTGTTTGGCAGCGGTATATCTCTCATCACATGTATCGTGTTTGGCAGCGGTATATCTCTCATCACATGTATCGTGTTTGGCAGCGGTATATCTCTCATCACATGTATCGTGTTTGGCAGCGGTATATCTCTCATCACATGTATCGTGTTTGGCAGCGGTATATCTCTCATCACATGTATCGTGTTTGGCAGCGGTATATCTCTCATCACATGTATCGTGTTTGGCAGCGGTATATCTCTCATCACATGTATCGTGTTTGGCAGCGGTATATCTCTCATCACATGTATCGTGTTTGGCAGCGGTATATCTCTCATCACATGTATCGTGTTTGGCAGCGGTATATCTCTCATCACATGTATCGTGTTTGGCAGCGGTATATCTCTCATCACATGTATCGTGTTTGGCAGCGGTATATCTCTCATCACATGTATCGTGTTTGGCAGCGGTATATCTCTCATCACATGTATCGTGTTTGGCAGCGGTATATCTCTCATCACATGTATCGTGTTTGGCAGCGGTATATCTCTCATCACATGTATCGTGTTTGGCAGCGGTATATCTCTCATCACATGTATCGTGTTTGGCAGCGGTATATCTCTCATCACATGTATCGTGTTTGGCAGCGGTATATCTCTCATCACATGTATCGTGTTTGGCAGCGGTATATCTCTCATCACATGTATCGTGTTTGGCAGCGGTATATCTCTCATCACATGTATCGTGTTTGGCAGCGGTATATCTCTCATCACATGTATCGTGTTTGGCAGCGGTATATCTCTCATCACATGTATCGTGTTTGGCAGCGGTATATCTCTCATCACATGTATCGTGTTTGGCAGCGGTATATCTCTCATCACATGTATCGTGTTTGGCAGCGGTATATCTCGCATCACATGTATCGTGTTTGGCAGCGGTATATCTCTCATCACATGTATCGTGTTTGGCAGCGGTATATCTCTCATCACATTTATTTCCCTCATTATCGTTCACCACTGATAGGCCTGGATAACAAGACATCCATAACGTGATATATACAGATCAATAATATCAATTAGTCACGAGGTCGATTCCATCTATACGACTGTGGTTGAAAAAATATTCTAATTAACACCAGCCGAGTTTATACAGCCTAAGAAGGACCTCTAAGAAATACATATAAAAGAAATATCTATTAGTCACGAGGTCGATTCCATCTATACGACTGCTATTGAAAACATATTATAATTAACACCAGCCGAGTTTATTCAGCCTAAGAAGGACCTCTAGGAATTAAAAGGGGTTGTACTATCTCATTTACCCCTCTGACTTCCAAATCTGTTAATTTGCCCTGTTTGTCTATCAGTCTGACAGAATAACTATCTATTATAATGTAAAACTTGTAAAATAAACAAACCAAAACTTATACGAACACATATTGTTCATAATTATTGTAAAAGCTGGAACTAAGTAGTGATGCAGACGCCAAGGCTAAGGAGATTATTTTCTTCACCAAGGAGGAGGAGGAGGAAGTGAAGGGGGAAAAGAGGGAAGAACGAGGAGTAGGAGAAATTGGAGATGGAGGTAGAGGAGGAAGGACGAGGTGGAAGGAAAGGCAGGACTAGGAGTAGGAGAAAGTGGAGATGGAGGAAGAAGTAGTCACGTAAAACAGCGTAAAATTTAATCTACCGCTCTGAGTTTCCTATTCACAAAGTTATTCAACATATTGTTTTACTATGTGGATGAGGGAGACAAAGGCAAAGCTGCCAGTGACGAGTGTCTCCCCCAGAGTTGGAAGAGTGACAGGGCCAAAATCAAGGAATGCTCGAGCCAAAATGCCTGGGCACACGGAGTTTGATGCAATTTAAGTCATAGGATGAGGGAAAGATGGATTCAGGGAAAGCTTTCCAGAACTCAGCTGTTGAATAGAAGAAAGATTGGGAATATCGTTTCACTCTAGGGTTGGAGATTTGCACAGAGTAGGGGTGGGATTGTGTTGCAAGACAGGTGGTACGTACTCTACATAGAAGAGGTGGTATACACTGAGAGAGCTCTGAGGAACAACGATTATTGTAATATTCGAATAGTGAGAGAGATGCAACATTGCGGCGAAGAGAGAGAAATTGCAAAGAGTCGGTGAGTGGACGAGAGTTGATAAGACGAAAGGCTTTCTTTCCTAACTTGTCTACAAGTGCTGTGTAAGAGGAATCTCCCCACACATGTGAACAATACTCAATACATGGACACACGGTCTCTCTATACAGAGCAAGAAGCTGTGCAGGGGTAAAGAACCCCGGGGGTAGGCGGTTGAGTACACCCAGCTTCTGGGAAGATGTTTTAGCAAGAGTGGTAATATGATCTTTCCAAGAGAGATCAGAAGAAAGAGAGACACTGAGAGAAGATGAAGGGTTGATTTGTGTATTGTTTAAGTATGAGGGATAGTCCTGTGGGAATTCTTGATGGGTAGATGTATGGAGAAATTGGATTTTGGAAGCATTACAAATAACAAGATTTTCATTGCCCCAATCAGAAATATATAATAGATAGATAAGTGTTTTATGGCTTTATCACGTGAGTTTTTGAGTGATTGCATGCTAGGGCGTTCTGAAAAACTAGTTGAAGAGTGTAAGGTAGAGTCATCAGCATATGAGTGGATAGGACTGGAGGTACAGTAGAGTTGAAAAAATCATTAATGAATATTAGAAAGAGAACTGAAGATAGGACAGAACCCTGAGGAACACCGGAGTTGATAGGTTGAGGAAGTGAGCGATGGCACAACCGCAGCTATGGAACGGCCAGAAAGGAAACTAGAGATAAAGGTACAGATGGAGGGATAGAAACCGAAGGAGGGTAGTTTAGAAATTAGAGATTTGTGCCAGACTCTTATCAAATGCCTTCATATGTCTAGCGCAATAGAAAAGGTCTCACAGAAGTCCCGAAAGGAGGATGACCAAGAGTTAGTAAGATATGAAAGAAGATCACCAGTAGAGCGACCCCTAAGGAAGCCATACCGTACTGGAGATCTGAGAGTAGATTATGAGAAGAGAAATGCTTAAGGAAATTTAAAGTACCGTAAGAAGAGTTTCAAAAACTTATGAGATGCAGGAAATGAGAGCAATTGGATGATAGTTGGAGGGTTGGGAGCGGTCACCCTTCTTCGGGACAGGTTGCATGAGAGCAAACTTCCAACAAGAACGGAAGACGTTAGAGGAGAGTCAAAGACGATAGAGTGTGCCTAGGCAGGGAGTCGGCATGGAAGCACAGTTTTTTAGTACAAAAGAAGGGAGTGTTTCTAAACATATTCCACGTACTTTAATAAAAGCGTGTGGTGTTGGTCAAATTGGAAATTGACGTCATAACCAGGCAAAACAAAATATTAGGAAGCGCCTATATAATTTTTGAGTATAATATATAGCATGAAGAACACTCATTATTCTGCACCTCTCTATCCATGGTGCGCTATTAAAGGAGCCCATCTCGCTTTTTTTCTCTTTCTCTCCCTCTCTCTTTGGCTTGTATCCATTCGGCCCCATTCAGCCTACTGTTGTAAGACATTTACCCCCATCCAGGTGTCAAAATTTCCTGGCGAGCGGTAGCGAGCCAGCATATATATATATATTTTTTGACAGCAAGCTAAATTTGTACATTTTTCGATAGAAAAATTTCTCCGGCGAAGCCGAATTTCTCCATACAATGATGGCTCGCTATCGCTCGCCAGGAACAAATCGACACCTGGATAGGGATAAGCGTCTTAAAACAGTTGGCTGAATGGGGCCAAATGGATACAAGCCAGGGACAGAGAGACAAGGAGAAAATAACAAAAAAGCCTGTGACTCCTCTTAATGTTCTCTCTCTCTCTCTCTCTCTCTCTCTCATCATCATCATCGACCTTGACCCCCAAACCCGCAGCAACATTAATACATCTTCCATCGTCGTTAGTGAGGGGATAACTTTTATGATCACAACCCCAGACGTGCATTATTTGCCCACATGGACACCTTGTTAAGGGGGTAGTGCTTGTTTTTTGGTCTATATATGTATTTATTAATATATTTCTGAGTTTCCTCGCTAGACCGCCATCAAGCTTAAAAAAACACCCCCTATACCCCCTTTCAAGAAAAATTTGTAAATTTTTCGGTAGAAAAATGTAACGGCCGAAGGCCGACTCCTTCTAAAATTAGAGGCTCGCTATCGCTCGCCAGGAAAAAATCGACACCTAAAGGGCACGACAGGTCTTACTCTTAATATTGACACAAAAATGAGGCGAAAGGTCTCAAAATCGCCAAATCTAACGGAACGAGCGTCTTAAAACCTCAAAACTAATATGCTAAACATGAGGGAGAAGGGGGTCCAGAAAAAGTGGGTACTACCCCCTTAATGATGTGGACGTCTGCAAATATACTGATAAAGAGAGAGAGAGAGACAGGTGGTGCATAATAAAGAGAGGGAGAGACAGGTGCTGCATGACACAGGACAACCAGGAAGGAGGACCGAAGACAGCGAGGACGGCAACCTACAAAGGAATTAAATACTAATCCGTCAAGAACCACGAATTTGGATAAAGCTCCACCAACACGACCCAAATTCAAAACCGTCAGGGATAACGACCGAGGACCGAGGACAGCCATGAATGTAAATGTAGATCCGACCAGAACCAAAAATACGATGAAAGAACGTTCTGCGAGTTCTAAAACCGCAACTTTAAAGGTTTTCTATGCAAACGCTCGTAGCATACGCAATAAATTTTCAGATTTAGAGGAACTAGTGTTTACAGAAAATTATGATGTGATTGGCATAACAGAATCTTGGCTCAATACAGAAGATAGAGACTTTTTAGCAGAGTATTCACTTCCCGGTTATGTAATGTTTGAGAACAGCCGAATAAATAAAAATGGAGGTGGCGTTTTATTTTATATCAAAGAAAGTCTTAACCCGACCCACGTGTCAAAACCTCAAATTGTGAACGTCGACACATCTTTTGTGCTAATAAAGAATAATAAAGGTACAAAAATAATACTTGCATTAATATACAGACCTCCAGCTCAATCAGTGCAAACTGACCGAGAAATTTACGAACAAATTGCAGATGTAAGTAACTCACAAGATACCGTAATTTTTGGCGACTTTAATTTACCTGTGACCAAGTGGGGCGATACTCTTACTTCACACTCCGGACATGACTTGTATACGAACTTGCAAGAGAGTTCGCTTTATCAATTTGTTCGAACGCCGACCCGTGGCAATAACGTTCTTGACATTGTACTTGCAACAAAAGAAGAATTGATAGAGAATTTGAATGTTGGTGATGAATTCAGCAACAGCGACCATCGTACGATAACTTTCACTTTAAAGTTTACTAGTAACGAACCAAATAGTAGCATCGAAAAAGTCCCTAATTTCAAGAAAGCAAACTTCCATAAACTTAGAGCTATGTTTAAAGAAACTGACTGGAGTTTTTTAATTAACAATAACGACATAAATACATCTTGGAAGTTATTCGAAACCACTTACCTAAAAGCAGTGCAAGACTGCATACCATCGAAAATACGGCGTCCAGGCCATAATAATAAGCCCAAATGGTGGAATAAAGATATTTCAAACTGCCTACTTGCTAAAAAATTTGCTAATGATAGATTAAAATCCTCACAAAATGACGAAGAACGGGTGAAATTTGTAGAGCTACGACGCAAAGCCAAAAAGTTAATTAAGCAAAGTAAAAAGACCTTAGAGTTACATATTGCGAATCAAAGTAAAACAAACCCGAAAGAATTCTATAGTTATATCAGAAAGAAAAAAGTAGTTACTTCAACTGTTGGACCGTTAGTCGATGAAAAAGGAGAATACACCAAAGACGAAGTACAAATGAGTAATGCCCTCAATACCTTCTTTGCATCAGTTTTTACAACAGAAGACCTCAGTGATATCCCTACACCATCGCCGATTCAGATTGATAATTCAGATGTTCTAAGCAATATCACCGTTACAGAGAGAGAAGTATTGAATTGTTTAGATAAACTCAAGGTAAATAAAACGCCAGGACCTGATACAATCTCGCCTAGAGTTCTAAAGGAAGCTAAGAATGAGCTCACCAAACCACTGACATTACTATTCAATAAATCCTTGCAGTCTGGAACTATGCCTGATCAGTGGAAGCTAGCCAACGTAACACCGATATTCAAAAAAGGCAGCAAATCCCTACCCAGTAACTATCGTCCAATTAGCTTAACCTCAGTTGTATGTAAAATGCTAGAAACGGTCATAAGAGACAGACTCGTAAATCACTTAGAGGAAAATAACATACTTAAAGATACTCAACACGGCTTTCGTAAAAAACGTTCCTGTTTAACAAACCTCTTAGACTTCTTCCACGATATCCTCAACCTCTACGATGAGAGTAAAGCTGTAGATATTATATATCTTGATTTTCAAAAGGCCTTTGACAAAGTTCCCCACAAACGTTTACTGCTAAAACTAAAAGCGCATGGAATACAAGACGGTGTGTTGAAATGGATAGAAAATTGGCTCAGCAACAGAAAGCAAAGGGTAGTCATAAACGGTAAGGCATCTAAATGGACCAATGTAAGTAGCGGGGTACCCCAGGGATCGGTACTAGGACCAATTCTCTTTCTAATTTACATCAACGACATAGATGAGGGTCTCACCTGCACAATCTCAAAATTTGCTGACGATACAAAAATTGCAAATAGCGTACTCTCAAAAGAACAAGTTGACGATATGCAACACAATCTAGATAAATTGTCATGTTGGGCCCAAATTTGGCAAATGAGTTTCAATGCGGATACATGTAAAGTACTACATGTCGGATACCTAAATGAGAAAGCAAACTATTCGATGAATGGCACTCAGCTTAAGAATGTAAACAGAGAAACTGATCTGGGAGTAACAATATCGAGTAACCTAAAACCGAGTCAACAATGTTCAGAAGTTGTTAAGAAGGCAAACAAAATAATTGGCTTTATAGGCAGGTCATTTGAGCATAAATCCAAAGAAGTTATCCTAACCCTTTACAATTCCTTAGTCCGCCCTCTTCTGGAATACTGCGTTCAATCCTGGTGCCCTTATTACCAAAAAGATATAAACAAGCTAGAACGAGTTCAACGTAGAGTTACCAAAATGATACCTAGCCTAAAGAACAAACCATACGAAGAGCGTCTTAGAGAATTAAATCTATTTCCTTTAACCCAGCGCAGATTAAGAGGCGACTTAATTCAAGTGTTCAAAATCATCAAAGGCATCGACAATATGAACTGTAGTAAGTACTTCACTATCGACCAATCTAATTACACCCGGGGAAACGGTTGCAAAATTATTGGTAAATCTTTTAACTCGCACGAATCTAAGAATTTCTTCTTCAATCGAGTTGTCAACTTGTGGAATGGGCTTCC
The DNA here is from genome assembly GCA_037953745.1 of Lithodes maja. Lineage (NCBI taxonomy): Eukaryota > Metazoa > Arthropoda > Malacostraca > Decapoda > Lithodidae > Lithodes > Lithodes maja. The sequence goes on from JBAKBP010035587.1 coordinate 19,205, forward strand.
CCGAGACGTTATAGACTGCAGCACCGTTGATTCATTTAAATTCCGCCTAGACAAATATCTCGCATCAAACCCACGACTGACTGCGTTTGTAAATGAATAACTTTATCCTCCCCTCAGTTACTAACCCATATGTCCCCTAC
>JBAKBP010035588.1:0-19343 GCA_037953745.1 Lithodes maja
CTACCTCTCATGTATTAAGATAGCCCAGTTATATTGGCTCTAAATCCCGTTTTGTGTCTCCACCATACAAGACCATTAATTCACTTTAGTGTCCAATCTCAGAAAATAGTTTTTGAGAAAATATTATTTTGTCAATTCAATGTTAATTAGCCTAGTTTTTAGGGTGATTTTAGCTCTATTATATGTCTACCTCTCGTGTATTAAGATAGCCCAGTTATATTGGCTCTAAATCCCGTTTTGTGTCTCCACCATACAAGACCAAATCACTTTAGTGTCCAATCTCAGAAAATAGTTTTTGAGAAAATATTATTTTGTCAATTCAATGTTAATTAGCCTAGTTTTTAGGGTGATTTTAGCTCTATTATATGTCTACCTCTCATGTATTAAGATAGCCCAGTTATATTGGCTCTAAATCCCGTTTTGTGTCTCCACCATACAAGACCATTAATTCACTTTAGTGTCCAATCTCAGAAAATAGTTTTTGAGAAAATATTATTTTGTCAATTCAATGTTAATTAGCCTAGTTTTTAGGGTGATTTTAGCTCTATTATATGTCTACCTCTCGTGTATTAAGATAGCCCAGTTATATTGGCTCTAAATCCCGTTTTGTGTCTCCACCATACAAGACCAAATCACTTTAGTGTCCAATCTCAGAAAATAGTTTTTGAGAAAATATTATTTTGTCAATTCAATGTTAATTAGCCTAGTTTTTAGGGTGATTTTAGCTCTATTATATGTCTACCTCTCATGTATTAAGATAGCCCAGTTATAGAGGCTCTAAATCCCGTTTTTGTGTCTCCACCATACAAGACCAAATCACTTTAGTGTCCAATCTCAGAAAATAGTTTTTGAGAAAATATTATTTTGTCAATTCAATGTTAATTAGCCTAGTTTTTAGGGTGATTTTAGCTCTATTATATGTCTACCTCTCGTGTATTAAGATAGCCCAGTTATATTGGCTCTAAATCCCGTTTTGTGTCTCCACCATACAAGACCAATTCACTTTAGTGTCCAATCTCAGAAAATAGTTTTTGAGAAAATATTATTTTGTCAATTCAATGTTAATTAGCCTAGTTTTTAGGGTGATTTTAGCTCTATTATATGTCTACCTCTCGTGTATTAAGATAGCCCAGTTATATTGGCTCTAAATCGTGTTTTGTGTCTCCACCATACAAGACCAATTCACTTTAGTGTCCAATCTCAGAAAATAGTTTTTGAGAAAATATTATTTTGTCAATTCAATGTTAATTAGCCTAGTTTTTAGGGTGATTTTAGCTCTATTATATGTCTACCTCTCGTGTATTAAGATAGCCCAGTTATAGAGGCTCTAAATCGTGTTTTGTGTCTCCACCATACAAGACCAATTCACTTTAGTGTCCAATCTCAGAAAATAGTTTTTGAGAAATTATTATTTTGTCAATTCAATGTTAATTAGCCTAGTTTTTAGGGTGATTTTAGCTCTATTATATGTCTACCTCTCGTGTATTAAGATAGCCCTGTTATAGAGGCTCTAAATCCCGTTTTTATGTCTCCACCATACAAGACCAATTCACTTTAGTGTCCAATCTCAGAAAATAGTTTTTGAGAAAATATTATTTTGTCAATTCAATGTTAATTAGCCTAGTTTTTAGGGTGATTTTAGCTCTATTATGTGTCTACCTCTCATGTATTAAGATAGCCCAGTTATAGAGGCTCTAAATCCCGTTTTTATGTCTCCACCATACAAGACCAATTCACTTTAGTGTCCAATCTCAGAAAATAGTTTTTGAGAAAATATTTTGTTGTCAATTCAATGTTAATTAGCCTAGTTTTTAGGGTGATTTTAGCTCTATTATGTGTCTACCTCTCGTGTATGTAGATAGCCCAGTTATAGAGGCTCTAAATCCCGTTTTTATGTCTCCACCATACAAGACCAATTCACTTTAGTGTCCAATCTCAGAAAATAGTTTTTGAGAAAATATTATTTTGTCAATTCAATGTTAATTAGCCTAGTTTTTAGGGTGATTTTAGCTCTATTATATGTCTACCTCTCATGTATTAAGATAGCCCAGTTATAGAGGCTCTAAATCCCGTTTTTATGTCTCCACCATACAAGACCAATTCACTTTAGTGTCCAATCTCAGAAAATAGTTTTTGAGAAAATATTATTTTGTCAATTCAATGTTAATTAGCCTAGTTTCTAGGGTGATTTTAGCTCTATTATATGTCTACCTCTCGTGTATTAAGATAGCCCAGTTATAGAGGCTCTAAATCCCGTTTTTATGTCTCCACCATACAAGACCAATTCACTGTAGTGTCCAATCTCAGAAAATAGTTTTTGAGAAAATATTATTTTGTCAATTCAATGTTAATTAGCCTAGTTTTTAGGGTGATTTTAGCTCTATTATATGTCTACCTCTCATGTATTAAGATAGCCCAGTTATAGAGGCTCTAAATCCCGTTTTTATGTCTCCACCATACAAGACCAATTCACTTTAGTGTCCAATCTCAGAAAATAGTTTTTGAGAAAATATTATTTTGTCAATTCAATGTTAATTAGCCTAGTTTTTAGGGTGATTTTAGCTCTATTATATGTCTACCTCTCATGTATTAAGATAGCCCAGTTATAGAGGCTCTAAATCCCGTTTTTATGTCTCCACCATACAAGACCAATTCACTTTAGTGTCCAATCTCAGAAAATAGTTTTTGAGAAAATATTATTTTGTCAATTCAATGTTAATTAGCCTAGTTTTTAGGGTGATTTTAGCTCTATTATGTGTCTACCTCTCTTGTATTAAGATAGCCCAGTTATAGAGGCTCTAAATCCCGTTTATATTATTTTGTCAATTCAATGTTAATTATCTTAGTTTTTTGGGTGATTTTAGCTCTATTATATGTCTACCTCTCATGTATTAAGATAGCCCAGTTATATTGGCTCTAAATCCCGTTTTATGTCTCCACCATACAAGACCAATTCACTTTAGTGTCCAATCTCAGAAAATAGTTTTTGAGAAAATATTATTTTGTCAATTCAATGTTAATTAGCCTAGTTTTTAGGGTGATTTTAGCTCTATTATATGTCTACCTCTCGTGTATTAAGATAGCCCAGTTATAGAGGCTCTAAATCCCGTTTTTATGTCTCCACCATACAAGACCAATTCACTTTAGTGTCCAATCTCAGAAAATAGTTTTTGAGAAAATATTATTTTGTCAATTCAATGTTAATTAGCCTAGTTTTTAGGGTGATTTTAGCTCTATTATGTGTCTACCTCTCGTGTATTAAGATAGCCCAGTTATATTGGCTCTAAATCGTGTTTTGTGTCTCCACCATACAAGACCAATTCACTTTCGTGTCCAATCTCAGAAAATAGTTTTTGAGAAAATATTATTTTGTCAATTCAATGTTAATTAGCCTAGTTTTTAGGGTGATTTTAGCTCTATTATATGTCTACCTCTCATGTATTAAGATAGCCCAGTTATATTGGCTCTAACTCCCGTTTTATGTCTCCACCATACAAGACCAATTCACTTTAGTGTCCAATCTCAGAAAATAGTTTTTGAGAAAATATTATTTTGTCAATTCAATGTTAATTAGCCTAGTTTTTAGGGTGATTTTAGCTCTATTATATGTCTACCTCTCATGTATTAAGATAGCCCAGTTATATTGGCTCTAAATCCCGTTTTATGTCTCCACCATACAAGACCAATTCACTTTAGTGTCCAATCTCAGAAAATAGTTTTTGAGAAAATATTATTTTGTCAATTCAATGTTAATTAGCCTAGTTTTTAGGGTGATTTTAGCTCTATTATGTGTCTACCTCTCTTGTATTAAGATAGCCCAGTTATAGAGGCTCTAAATCCCGTTTATATTATTTTGTCAATTCAATGTTAATTATCTTAGTTTTTTGGGTGATTTTAGCTCTATTATATGTCTACCTCTCATGTATTAAGATAGCCCAGTTATATTGGCTCTAAATCCCGTTTTATGTCTCCACCATACAAGACCAATTCACTTTAGTGTCCAATCTCAGAAAATAGTTTTTGAGAAAATATTATTTTGTCAATTCAATGTTAATTAGCCTAGTTTTTAGGGTGATTTTAGCTCTATTATATGTCTACCTCTCATGTATTAAGATAGCCCAGTTATATTGGCTCTAAATCCCGTTTTGTGTCTCCACCATACAAGACCAATTCACTTTAGTGTCCAATCTCAGAAAATAGTTTTTGAGAAAATATTATTTTGTCAATTCAATGTTAATTAGCCTAGTTTTTAGGGTGATTTTAGCTCTATTATATGTCTACCTCTCATGTATTAAGATAGCCCAGTTATATTGGCTCTAAATCGTGTTTTGTGTCTCCACCATACAAGACCAATTCACTTTAGTGTCCAATCTCAGAAAATAGTTTTTGAGAAAATATTATTTTGTCAATTCAATGTTAATTAGCCTAGTTTTTAGGGTGATTTTAGCTCTATTATGTGTCTACCTCTCGTGTATGTAGATAGCCCAGTTATAGAGGCTCTAAATCCCGTTTTTATGTCTCCACCATACAAGACCAATTCACTTTAGTGTCCAATCTCAGAAAATAGTTTTTGAGAAAATATTATTTTGTCAATTCAATGTTAATTAGCCTAGTTTTTAGGGTGATTTTAGCTCTATTATGTGTCTACCTCTCGTGTATGTAGATAGCCCAGTTATAGAGGCTCTAAATCCCGTTTTTATGTCTCCACCATACAAGACCAATTCACTTTAGTGTCCAATCTCAGAAAATAGTTTTTGAGAAAATATTATTTTGTCAATTCAATGTTAATTAGCCTAGTTTTTAGGGTGATTTTAGCTCTATTATGTGTCTACCTCTCGTGTATGTAGATAGCCCACTTATAGAGGCTCTAAATCCCGTTTTTATGTCTCCACCATACAAGACCATTAATTCACTTTAGTGTCCAATCTCAGAAAATAGTTTTAGAGAAAATATTATTTTGTCAATTCAATGTTAATTAGACTAGTTTTTAGGGTGATTTTAGCTCTATTATATGTCTACCTCTCATGTATTAAGATAGCCCACTTATAGAGGCTCTAAATCCCGTTTTGTGTCTCCACCATACAAGACCATTAATTCACTTTAGTGTCCAATCTCAGAAAATAGTTTTTGAGAAAATATTATTTTGTCAATTCAATGTTAATTAGCCTAGTTTTTAGGGTGATTTTAGCTCTATTATGTGTCTACCTCTCGTGTATTAAGATAGCCCACTTATAGAGGCTCTAAATCCCGTTTTTATGTCTCCACCATACAAGACCAATTCACTTTAGTGTCCAATCTCAGAAAATAGTTTTAGAGAAAATATTATTTTGTCAATTCAATGTTAATTAGCCTAGTTTTTAGGGTGATTTTAGCTCTATTATATGTCTACCTCTCATGTATGTAGATAGCCCAGTTATAGAGGCTCTAAATCCCGTTTTATGTCTCCCCTACACAAGACCATTAATTCACTTTAGTGTCCAATCTCAGAAAATAGTTTTAGAGAAAATATTATTTTGTCAATTCAATGTTAATTAGCCTAGTTTTTAGGGTGATTTTAGCTTTATTATATGTCTACCTCTCATGTATGTAGATAGCCCAGTTATAGAGGCTCTAAATCCCGTTTTATGTCTCCCCTACACAAGACCATTAATTCACTTTAGTGTCCAATCTCAGAAAATAGTTTTAGAGAAAATATTATTTTGTCAATTCAATGTTAACTAGCCTAGTTATTAGGGTGATTTTAGCTCTATTATATGTCTACCTCTCATGTATTAAGATAGCCCAGTTATAGCGGCTCTAAATCGCGTTTCTTATCTCCCCTATACAAGACCATTAATTCACTTTAGTGTCCAATCTCAGAAAATAGTTTTTGAGAAAATATTATTTTGTCAATTCAATGTTAATTATCTTAGTTTTTAGGGTGATTTTAGCTGTATTATATGTCTACCTCTCGTGTAGATAGCCCAGTTATAGAGGCTCTAAATCCCGTTTTGTGTCTCCACCATACAAGACCAATTCACTTTAGTGTCCAATCTCAGAAAATAGTTTTTGAGAAATTATTATTTTGTCAATTCAATGTTAATTATCTTAGTTTTTAGGGTGATTTTAGCTCTATTATATGTCTACCTCTCGTGTAGATAGCCCAGTTATAGAGGCTCTAAATCCCGTTTTGTGTCTCCACCATACAAGACCAAATCACTTTAGTGTCCAATCTCAGAAAATAGTTTTTGAGAAATTATTATTTTGTCAATTCAATGTTAATTATCTTAGTTTTTAGGGTGATTTTAGCTCTATTATATGTCTACCTCTCGTGTAGATAGCCCAGTTATAGAGGCTCTAAATCCCGTTTTGTGTCTCCACCATACAAGACCAAATCACTTTAGTGTCCAATCTCAGAAAATAGTTTTTGAGAAATTATTATTTTGTCAATTCAATGTTAATTATCTTAGTTTTTAGGGTGATTTTAGCTCTATTATATGTCTACCTCTCGTGTAGATAGCCCAGTTATAGAGGCTCTAAATCCCGTTTTGTGTCTCCACCATACAAGACCAAATCACTTTAGTGTCCAATCTCAGAAAATAGTTTTTGAGAAATTATTATTTTGTCAATTCAATGTTAATTATCTTAGTTTTTAGGGTGATTTTAGCTCTATTATATGTCTACCTCTCGTGTATTAAGATAGCCCAGTTATAGAGGCTCTAAATCCCGTTTTGTGTCTCCACCATACAAGACCAAATCACTTTAGTGTCCAATCTCAGAAAATAGTTTTTGAGAAATTATTATTTTGTCAATTCAATGTTAATTATCTTAGTTTTTAGGGTGATTTTAGCTCTATTATATGTCTACCTCTCGTGCATTAAGATAGCCCAGTTATAGAGGCTCTAAATCCCGTTTTGTGTCTCCACCATACAAGACCAATTCACTTTAGTGTCCAATCTCAGAAAATAGTTTTTGAGAAAATATTATTTTGTCAATTCAATGTAAATTATCTTAGTTTTTAGGGTGATTTTAGCTGTATTATATGTCTACCTCTCGTGTAGATAGCCCAGTTATAGAGGCTCTAAATCCCGTTTTGTGTCTCCACCATACAAGACCAATTCACTTTAGTGTCCAATCTCAGAAAATAGTTTTTGAGAAATTATTATTTTGTCAATTCAATGTTAATTATCTTAGTTTTTAGGGTGATTTTAGCTCTATTATATGTCTACCTCTCGTGTAGATAGCCCAGTTATAGAGGCTCTAAATCCCGTTTTGTGTCTCCACCATACAAGGCCAAATCACTTTAGTGTCCAATCTCAGAAAATAGTTTTTGAGAAATTATTATTTTGTCAATTCAATGTTAATTATCTTAGTTTTTAGGGTGATTTTAGCTCTATTATATGTCTACCTCTCGTGTAGATAGCCCAGTTATAGAGGCTCTAAATCCCGTTTTGTGTCTCCACCATACAAGACCAAATCACTTTAGTGTCCAATCTCAGAAAATAGTTTTTGAGAAATTATTATTTTGTCAATTCAATGTTAATTATCTTAGTTTTTAGGGTGATTTTAGCTCTATTATATGTCTACCTCTCATGTATTAAGATAGCCCAGTTATAGAGGCTCTAAATCGTGTTTTGTGTCTCCACCAATACAAGACCAATTCACTTTAGTGTCCAATCTCAGATAATAGTTTTTGAGAAATATTATTTTGTCAATTCAATGTTAATTAGCCTAGTTTTTAGGGTGATTTTAGCTGTATTATATGTCTACCTCTCATGTATTAAGATAGCCCAGTTATAGAGGCTCTAAATCCCGTTTTATGTCTCCACCATACAAGACCAATTCACTTTAGTGTCCAATCTCAGAAAATAGTTTTGAGAAAATATTATTTTGTCAATTCAATGTTAATTAGCCTAGTTTTTAGGGTGATTTTAGCTGTATTATATGTCTACCTCTCATGTATTAAGATAGCCCAGTTATAGAGGCTCTAAATCCCGTTTTATGTCTCCACCATACAAGACCAATTCACTTTAGTGTCCAATCTCAGAAAATAGTTTTGAGAAAATATTATTTTGTCAATTCAATGTTAATTAGCCTAGTTTTTAGGGTGATTTTAGCTGTATTATATGTCTACCTCTCATGTATTAAGATAGCCCAGTTATAGAGGCTCTAAATCCCGTTTTATGTCTCCACCATACAAGACCAATTCACTTTAGTGTCCAATCTCAGAAAATAGTTTTTGAGAAAATATTATTTTGTCAATTCAATGTTAATTAGCCTAGTTTTTAGGGTGATTTTAGCTCTATTATATGTCTACCTCTCGTGTATTAAGATAGCCCAGTTATATTGGCTCTAAATCCCGTTTTATGTCTCCACCATACAAGACCAATTCACTTTAGTGTCCAATCTCAGAAAATAGTTTTTGAGAAAATATTATTTTGTCAATTCAATGTTAATTAGACTAGTTTTTAGGGTGATTTTAGCTCTATTATATGTCTACCTCTCATGAATTAAGATAGCCCAGTTATAGAGGCTCTAAATCCCGTTTTATGTCTCCACCATACAAGACCAATTCACTTTAGTGTCCAATCTCAGAAAATTGTTTTTGAGAAAATATTATTTTGTCAATTCAATGTTAATTAGCTTAGTTTTTAGGGTGATTTTAGCTCTATTATATGTCTACCTCTCGTGTATTAAGATAGCCCAGTTATAGAGGCTCTAAATCCCGTTTTATGTCTCCACCATACAAGACCAATTCACTTTAGTGTCCAATCTCAGAAAATAGTTTTTGAGAAAATATTATTTTGTCAATTCAATGTTAATTATCTTAGTTTTTAGGGTGATTTTAGCTCTATTATATGTCTACCTCTCGTGTATTAAGATAGCCCAGTTATAGAGGCTCTAAATCCCGTTTATGTCTCCACCATACAAGACCAATTCACTTTAGTGTCCAATCTCAGAAAATAGTTTTTGAGAAAATATTATTTTGTCAATTCAATGTTAATTATCTTAGTTTTTAGGGTGATTTTAGCTCTATTATATGTCTACCTCTCGTGTATTAAGATAGCCCAGTTATAGAGGCTCTAAATCCCGTTTTATGTCTCCACCATACAAGACCAATTCACTTTAGTGTCCAATCTCAGAAAATAGTTTTTGAGAAAATATTATTTTGTCAATTCAATGTTAATTAGACTAGTTTTTAGGGTGATTTTAGCTCTATTATATGTCTACCTCTCCTGTATTAAGATAGCCCAGTTATAGAGGCTCTAAATCCCGTTTTGTGTCTCCACCATACAAGACCAATTCACTTTAGTGTCCAATCTCAGAAAATAGTTTTTGAGAAAATATTATTTTGTCAATTCAATGTTAATTAGACTAGTTTTTAGGGTGATTTTAGCTGTATTATATGTCTACCTCTCGTGTAGATAGCCCAGTTATAGAGGCTCTAAATCCCGTTTTGTGTCTCCACCATACAAGACCAATTCACTTTAGTGTCCAATCTCAGAAAATAGTTTTTGAGAAAATATTATTTTGTCAATTCAATGTTAATTATCTTAGTTTTTAGGGTGATTTTAGCTCTATTATATGTCTACCTCTCGTGTAGATAGCCCAGTTATAGAGGCTCTAAATACCGTTTTGTGTCTCCACCATACAAGACCAATTCACTTTAGTGTCCAATCTCAGAAAATAGTTTTTGAGAAAATATTATTTTGTCAATTCAATGTTAATTATCTTAGTTTTTAGGGTGATTTTAGCTCTATTATATGTCTACCTCTCGTGTAGATAGCCCAGTTATAGAGGCTCTAAATCCCGTTTTGTGTCTCCACCATACAAGACCAATTCACTTTAGTGTCCAATCTCAGAAAATAGTTTTTGAGAAAATATTATTTTGTCAATTCAATGTTAATTAGACTAGTTTTTAGGGTGATTTTAGCTCTATTATATGTCTACCTCTCGTGTAGATAGCCCAGTTATAGAGGCTCTAAATCCCGTTTTGTGTCTCCACCATACAAGACCAATTCACTTTAGTGTCCAATCTCAGAAAATAGTTTTTGAGAAAATATTATTTTGTCAATTCAATGTTAATTAGACTAGTTTTTAGGGTGATTTTAGCTCTATTATATGTCTACCTCTCGTGTAGATAGCCCAGTTATAGAGGCTCTAAATCCCGTTTTGTGTCTCCACCATACAAGACCAATTCACTTTAGTGTCCAATCTCAGAAAATAGTTTTTGAGAAAATATTATTTTGTCAATTCAATGTTAATTAGACTAGTTTTTAGGGTGATTTTAGCTCTATTATATGTCTACCTCTCGTGTTGATAGCCCAGTTATAGAGGCTCTAAATCCCGTTTTGTGTCTCCACCATACAAGACCAATTCACTTTAGTGTCCAATCTCAGAAAATAGTTTTTGAGAAAATATTATTTTGTCAATTCAATGTTAATTAGACTAGTTTTTAGGGTGATTTTAGCTCTATTATATGTCTACCTCTCGTGTAGATAGCCCAGTTATAGAGGCTCTAAATCCCGTTTTGTGTCTCCACCATACAAGACCAATTCACTTTAGTGTCCAATCTCAGAAAATAGTTTTTGAGAAAATATTATTTTGTCAATTCAATGTTAATTAGACTAGTTTTTAGGGTGATTTTAGCTCTATTATATGTCTACCTCTCGTGTAGATAGCCCAGTTATAGAGGCTCTAAATCCCGTTTTGTGTCTCCACCATACAAGACCAATTCACTTTAGTGTCCAATCTCAGAAAATAGTTTTTGAGAAAATATTATTTTGTCAATTCAATGTTAATTAGACTAGTTTTTAGGGTGATTTTAGCTCTATTATATGTCTACCTCTCGTGTAGATAGCCCAGTTATAGAGGCTCTAAATCCCGTTTTATGTCTCCACCATACAAGACCAATTCACTTTAGTGTCCAATCTCAGAAAATAGTTTTTGAGAAAATATTATTTTGTCAATTCAATGTTAATTAGACTAGTTTTTAGGGTGATTTTAGCTCTATTATATGTCTACCTCTCGTGTAGATAGCCCAGTTATAGAGGCTCTAAATCCCGTTTTATGTCTCCACCATACAAGACCAATTCACTTTAGTGTCCAATCTCAGAAAATAGTTTTTGAGAAAATATTATTTTGTCAATTCAATGTTAATTAGCCTAGTTTTTAGGGTGATTTTAGCTCTATTATATGTCTACCTCTCGTGTAGATAGCCCAGTTATAGAGGCTCTAAATCCCGTTTTATGTCTCCACCATACAAGACCAATTCACTTTAGTGTCCAATCTCAGAAAATAGTTTTTGAGAAAATATTATTTTGTCAATTCAATGTTAATTAGCCTAGTTTTTAGGGTGATTTTAGCTCTATTATATGTCTACCTCTCGTGTAGATAGCCCAGTTATAGAGGCTCTAAATCTCGTTTTATGTCTCCACCATACAAGACCAATTCACTTTAGTGTCCAATCTCAGAAAATAGTTTTTGAGAAAATATTATTTTGTCAATTCAATGTTAATTAGCCTAGTTTTTAGGGTGATTTTAGCTGTATTATATGTCTACCTCTCATGTATTAAGATAGCCCAGTTATAGAGGCTCTAAATCCCGTTTTATGTCTCCACCATACAAGACCAATTCACTTTAGTGTCCAATCTCAGAAAATAGTTTTTGAGAAAATATTATTTTGTCAATTCAATGTTAATTAGCCTAGTTTTTAGGGTGATTTTAGCTCTATTATATGTCTACCTCTCGTGTAGATAGCCCAGTTATAGAGGCTCTAAATCCCGTTTTATGTCTCCACCATACAAGACCAATTCACTTTAGTGTCCAATCTCAGAAAATAGTTTTTGAGAAAATATTATTTTGTCAATTCAATGTTAATTATCTTAGTTTTTAGGGTGATTTTAGCTCTATTATATGTCTTCCTCTCGTGTAGATAGCCCAGTTATAGAGGCTCTAAATCCCGTTTTGTGTCTCCACCATACAAGACCAATTCACTTTAGTGTCCAATCTCAGAAAATAGTTTTTGAGAAAATATTATTTTGTCAATTCAATGTTAATTATCTTAGTTTTTAGGGTGATTTTAGCTGTATTATATGTCTACCTCTCGTGTAGATAGCCCAGTTATAGAGGCTCTAAATCCCGTTTTGTGTCTCCACCATACAAGACCAATTCACTTTAGTGTCCAATCTCAGAAAATAGTTTTTGAGAAATTATTATTTTGTCAATTCAATGTTAATTATCTTAGTTTTTAGGGTGATATTAGCTCTATTATATGTCTACCTCTCGTGTAGATAGCCCAGTTATAGAGGCTCTAAATCCCGTTTTGTGTCTCCACCATACAAGACCAAATCACTTTAGTGTCCAATCTCAGAAAATAGTTTTTGAGAAATTATTATTTTGTCAATTCAATGTTAATTATCTTAGTTTTTAGGGTGATTTTAGCTCTATTATATGTCTACCTCTCGTGTAGATAGCCCAGTTATAGAGGCTCTAAATCCCGTTTTGTGTCTCCACCATACAAGACCAAATCACTTTAGTGTCCAATCTCAGAAAATAGTTTTTGAGAAATTATTATTTTGTCAATTCAATGTTAATTATCTTAGTTTTTAGGGTGATTTTAGCTCTATTATATGTCTACCTCTCGTGTAGATAGCCCAGTTATAGAGGCTCTAAATCCCGTTTTGTGTCTCCACCATACAAGACCAAATCACTTTAGTGTCCAATCTCAGAAAATAGTTTTTGAGAAATTATTATTTTGTCAATTCAATGTTAATTATCTTAGTTTTTAGGGTGATTTTAGCTCTATTATATGTCTACCTCTCGTGTATTAAGATAGCCCAGTTATAGAGGCTCTAAATCCCGTTTTGTGTCTCCACCATACAAGACCAAATCACTTTAGTGTCCAATCTCAGAAAATAGTTTTTGAGAAATTATTATTTTGTCAATTCAATGTTAATTATCTTAGTTTTTAGGGTGATTTTAGCTCTATTATATGTCTACCTCTCGTGCATTAAGATAGCCCAGTTATAGAGGCTCTAAATCCCGTTTTGTGTCTCCACCATACAAGACCAATTCACTTTAGTGTCCAATCTCAGAAAATAGTTTTTGAGAAAATATTATTTTGTCAATTCAATGTAAATTATCTTAGTTTTTAGGGTGATTTTAGCTGTATTATATGTCTACCTCTCGTGTAGATAGCCCAGTTATAGAGGCTCTAAATCCCGTTTTGTGTCTCCACCATACAAGACCAATTCACTTTAGTGTCCAATCTCAGAAAATAGTTTTTGAGAAATTATTATTTTGTCAATTCAATGTTAATTATCTTAGTTTTTAGGGTGATTTTAGCTCTATTATATGTCTACCTCTCGTGTAGATAGCCCAGTTATAGAGGCTCTAAATCCCGTTTTGTGTCTCCACCATACAAGGCCAAATCACTTTAGTGTCCAATCTCAGAAAATAGTTTTTGAGAAATTATTATTTTGTCAATTCAATGTTAATTATCTTAGTTTTTAGGGTGATTTTAGCTCTATTATATGTCTACCTCTCGTGTAGATAGCCCAGTTATAGAGGCTCTAAATCCCGTTTTGTGTCTCCACCATACAAGACCAAATCACTTTAGTGTCCAATCTCAGAAAATAGTTTTTGAGAAATTATTATTTTGTCAATTCAATGTTAATTATCTTAGTTTTTAGGGTGATTTTAGCTCTATTATATGTCTACCTCTCATGTATTAAGATAGCCCAGTTATAGAGGCTCTAAATCGTGTTTTGTGTCTCCACCATACAAGACCAATTCACTTTAGTGTCCAATCTCAGATAATAGTTTTTGAGAAAATATTATTTTGTCAATTCAATGTTAATTAGCCTAGTTTTTAGGGTGATTTTAGCTGTATTATATGTCTACCTCTCATGTATTAAGATAGCCCAGTTATAGAGGCTCTAAATCCCGTTTTATGTCTCCACCATACAAGACCAATTCACTTTAGTGTCCAATCTCAGAAAATAGTTTTGAGAAAATATTATTTTGTCAATTCAATGTTAATTAGCCTAGTTTTTAGGGTGATTTTAGCTGTATTATATGTCTACCTCTCATGTATTAAGATAGCCCAGTTATAGAGGCTCTAAATCCCGTTTTATGTCTCCACCATACAAGACCAATTCACTTTAGTGTCCAATCTCAGAAAATAGTTTTTGAGAAAATATTATTTTGTCAATTCAATGTTAATTAGCCTAGTTTTTAGGGTGATTTTAGCTCTATTATATGTCTACCTCTCGTGTATTAAGATAGCCCAGTTATATTGGCTCTAAATCCCGTTTTATGTCTCCACCATACAAGACCAATTCACTTTAGTGTCCAATCTCAGAAAATAGTTTTTGAGAAAATATTATTTTGTCAATTCAATGTTAATTAGACTAGTTTTTAGGGTGATTTTAGCTGTATTATATGTCTACCTCTCGTGTATTAAGATAGCCCAGATATAGAGGCTCTAAATCCCGTTTTATGTCTCCACCATACAAGACCAATTCACTTTAGTGTCCAATCTCAGAAAATAGTTTTTGAGAAAATATTATTTTGTCAATTCAATGTTAATTAGCCTAGTTTTTAGGGTGATTTTAGCTCTATTATATGTCTACCTCTCGTGTATTAAGATAGCCCAGTTATAGAGGCTCTAAATCCCGTTTTGTGTCTCCACCATACAAGACCAATTCACTTTAGTGTCCAATCTCAGAAAATAGTTTTTGAGAAAATATTATTTTGTCAATTCAATGTTAATTAGCCTAGTTTTTAGGGTGATTTTAGCTCTATTATATGTCTACCTCTCGTGTATTAAGATAGCCCAGTTATAGAGGTTCTAAATTCCGTTTTGTGTCTCCACCATACAAGACCAATTCACTTTAGTGTCCAATCTCAGAAAATAGTTTTTGAGAAAATATTATTTTGTCAATTCAATGTTAATTAGCCTAGTTTTTAGGGTGATTTTAGCTCTATTATATGTCTACCTCTCGTGTATTAAGATAGCCCAGTTATAGAGGCTCTAAATCCCGTTTTATGTCTCCACCATACAAGACCAATTCACTTTAGTGTCCAATCTCAGAAAATAGTTTTTGAGAAAATATTATTTTGTCAATTCAATGTTAATTAGCCTAGTTTTTAGGGTGATTTTAGCTCTATTATATGTCTACCTCTCGTGTATTAAGATAGCCCAGTTATAGAGGCTCTAAATCCCGTTTTATGTCTCCACCATACAAGACCAATTCACTTTAGTGTCCAATCTCAGAAAATAGTTTTTGAGAAAATATTATTTTGTCAATTCAATGTTAATTATCTTAGTTTTTAGGGAGATTTTAGCTCTATTATATGTCTACCTCTCGTGTATTAAGATAGCCCAGTTATAGAGGCTCTAAATCCCGTTTTATGTCTCCACCATACAAGACCAATTCACTTTAGTGTCCAATCTCAGAAAATAGTTTTTGAGAAAATATTATTTTGTCAATTCAATGTTAATTAGCCTAGTTTTTAGGGTGATTTTAGCTCTATTATGTGTCTACCTCTCATGTATTAAGATAGCCCAGTTATAGAGGCTCTAAATCCCGTTTTGTGTCTCCACCATACAAGACCAATTCACTTTAGTGTCCAATCTCAGAAAATAGTTTTTGAGAAAATATTATTTTGTCAATTCAATGTTAATTATCTTAGTTTTTAGGGTGATTTTAGCTCTATTATATGTCTACCTCTCGTGTATTAAGATAGCCCAGTTATAGAGGCTCTAAATCCCGTTTTATGTCTCCACCATACAAGACCAATTCACTTTAGTGTCCAATCTCAGAAAATAGTTTTTTGAGAAAATATTATTTTGTCAATTCAATGTTAATTATCTTAGTTTTTAGGGTGATTTTAGCTCTATTATATGTCTACCTCTCGTGTATTAAGATAGCCCAGTTATAGAGGCTCTAAATCCCGTTTTATGTCTCCACCATACAAGACCAATTCACTTTAGTGTCCAATCTCAGAAAATAGTTTTTGAGAAAATATTATTTTGTCAATTCAATGTTAATTAGCCTAGTTTTTAGGGTGATTTTAGCTCTATTATATGTCTACCTCTCGTGTATTAAGATAGCCCAGTTATAGAGGCTCTAAATCCCGTTTTTATGTCTCCACCATACAAGACCAATTCACTTTAGTGTCCAATCTCAGAAAATAGTTTTTGAGAAAATATTATTTTGTCAATTCAATGTTAATTATCTTAGTTTTTAGGGTGATTTTAGCTCTATTATATGTCTACCTCTCGTGTATTAAGATAGCCCAGTTATAGAGGCTCTAAATCCCGTTTTATGTCTCCACCATACAAGACCAATTCACTTTAGTGTCCAATCTCAGAAAATAGTTTTTGAGAAAATATTATTTTGTCAATTCAATGTTAATTAGCCTAGTTTTTAGGGTGATTTTAGCTCTATTATGTGTCTACCTCTCGTGTATTAAGATAGCCCAGTTATAGAGGCTCTAAATCCCGTTTTTATGTCTCCACCATACAAGACCAATTCACTTTAGTGTCCAATCTCAGAAAATAGTTTTTGAGAAAATATTATTTTGTCAATTCAATGTTAATTAGCCTAGTTTTTAGGGTGATTTTAGCTCTATTATGTGTCTACCTCTCATGTATTAAGATAGCCCAGTTATAGAGGCTCTAAATCCCGTTTTTATGTCTCCACCATACAAGACCAATTCACTTTAGTGTCCAATCTCAGAAAATAGTTTTTGAGAAAATATTATTTTGTCAATTCAATGTTAATTAGCCTAGTTTTTAGGGTGATTTTAGCTCTATTATATGTCTACCTCTCGTGTATTAAGATAGCCCAGTTATAGAGGCTCTAAATCCCGTTTTTATGTCTCCACCATACAAGACCAATTCACTTTAGTGTCCAATCTCAGAAAATAGTTTTTGAGAAAATATTATTTTGTCAATTCAATGTTAATTAGCCTAGTTTTTAGGGTGATTTTAGCTCTATTATATGTCTACCTCTCGTGTATTAAGATAGCCCAGTTATAGAGGCTCTAAATCCCGTTTTTATGTCTCCACCATACAAGACCAATTCACTTTAGTGTCCAATCTCAGAAAATAGTTTTTGAGAAAATATTATTTTGTCAATTCAATGTTAATTATCTTAGTTTTTAGGGTGATTTTAGCTCTATTATATGTCTACCTCTCGTGTAGATAGCCCAGTTATAGAGGCTCTAAATCCCGTTTTATGTCTCCACCATACAAGACCAATTCACTTTAGTGTCCAATCTCAGAAAATAGTTTTTGAGAAAATATTATTTTGTCAATTCAATGTTAATTATCTTAGTTTTTAGGGTGATTTTAGCTCTATTATAATTATGTCTACCTCTCGTGTAGATAGCCCAGTTATAGAGGCTCTAAATCCCGTTTTATGTCTCCACCATACAAGACCAATTCACTTTAGTGTCCAATCTCAGAAAATAGTTTTTGAGAAAATATTATTTTGTCAATTCAATGTTAATTATCTTAGTTTTTAGGGTGATTTTAGCTGTATTATATGTCTACCTCTCGTGTAGATAGCCCAGTTATAGAGGCTCTAAATCCCGTTTTGTGTCTCCACCATACAAGACCAAATCACTTTAGTGTCCAATCTCAGAAAATAGTTTTTGAGAAATTATTATTTTGTCAATTCAATGATAATTATCATAGTTTTTAGGGTGATTTTAGCTCTATTATATGTCTACCTCTCGTGTAGATAGCCCAGTTATAGAGGCTCTAAATCCCGTTTTATGTCTCCACCATACAAGACCAATTCACTTTAGTGTCCAATCTCAGAAAATAGTTTTTGAGAAAATATTATTTTGTCAATTCAATGTTAATTATCTTAGTTTTTAGGGTGATTTTAGCTGTATTATATGTCTACCTCTCGTGTAGATAGCCCAGTTATAGAGGCTCTAAATCCCGTTTTGTGTCTCCACCATACAAGACCAAATCACTTTAGTGTCCAATCTCAGAAAATAGTTTTTGAGAAATTATTATTTTGTCAATTCAATGTTAATTATCTTAGTTTTTAGGGTGATTTTAGCTGTATTATATGTCTACCTCTCGTGTATTAAGATAGCCCAGATATAGAGGCTCTAAATCCCGTTTTATGTCTCCACCATACAAGACCAATTCACTTTAGTGTCCAATCTCAGAAAATAGTTTTTGAGAAAATATTATTTTGTCAATTCAATGTTAATTAGCCTAGTTTTTAGGGTGATTTTAGCTCTATTATATGTCTACCTCTCGTGTATTAAGATAGCCCAGTTATAGAGGCTCTAAATCCCGTTTTGTGTCTCCACCATACAAGACCAATTCACTTTAGTGTCCAATCTCAGAAAATAGTTTTTGAGAAAATATTATTTTGTCAATTCAATGTTAATTATCTTAGTTTTTAGGGTGATTTTAGCTGTATTATATGTCTACCTCTCGTGTAGATAGCCCAGTTATAGAGGCTCTAAATCCCGTTGTATGTCTCCACCATACAAGACCAATTCACTTTAGTGTCCAATCTCAGAAAATAGTTTTTGAGAAAATATTATTTTGTCAATTCAATGTTAATTATCTTAGTTTTTAGGGTGATTTTAGCTGTATTATATGTCTACCTCTCGTGTAGATAGCCCAGTTATAGAGGCTCTAAATCCCGTTTTGTGTCTCCACCATACAAGACCAAATCACTTTAGTGTCCAATCTCAGAAAATAGTTTTTGAGAAATTATTATTTTGTCAATTCAATGTTAATTATCTTAGTTTTTAGGGTGATTTTAGCTCTATTATATGTCTACCTCTCGTGTAGATAGCCCAGTTATAGAGGCTCTAAATCCCGTTTTGTGTCTCCACCATACAAGACCAAATCACTTTAGTGTCCAATCTCAGAAAATAGTTTTTGAGAAATTATTATTTTGTCAATTCAATGTTAATTATCTTAGTTTTTAGGGTGATTTTAGCTCTATTATATGTCTACCTCTCGTGTAGATAGCCCAGTTATAGAGGCTCTAAATCCCGTTTTGTGTCTCCACCATACAAGACCAAATCACTTTAGTGTCCAATCTCAGAAAATAGTTTTTGAGAAATTATTATTTTGTCAATTCAATGTTAATTATCTTAGTTTTTAGGGTGATTTTAGCTCTATTATATGTCTACCTCTCGTGTAGATAGCCCAGTTATAGAGGCTCTAAATCCCGTTTTGTGTCTCCACCATACAAGACCAATTCACTTTAGTGTCCAATCTCAGAAAATAGTTTTTGAGAAATTATTATTTTGTCAATTCAATGTTAATTATCTTAGTTTTTAGGGTGATTTTAGCTCTATTATATGTCTAC
>JBAKBP010035589.1:0-19343 GCA_037953745.1 Lithodes maja
GTAATGAAACGAGGCTTCCACAGTTACGTTAACCCTTTCAGTACCGGTGCAGTTCTTTTAACTTTATTCTGGCTACTATTAGACGATACATTCATAAGGGCCTCTAGCAATTACAGGCTTCGAACTATCTCACTTAACACCTTTTGCTACCCCTGAGCCTTCTTAAACTGCAAAAAATCTTCTAAACATGCTAGAATAAAAGTAAAAACACAAGGGATTAAGAGGGTATCACACAGATATTATCCTCAATTTTCCATAGTCAACAATTTTTTCCGGCAACATTTCTGGGACCTATTGAAGTGTAGAATATATTTGTCCAGCTGATGGTACATTGTTATGTTAGGGGGGTCACCGTTTTTTTTTTTTTTTTATTATTTATTTTTTTTTTTTTTATATCTTTCTCTCCTTTTTTTTTCTCTCTCCCTGGCTGGTATCCATTCGGCCCCATTCAACCTACTGTTTTAAGCTGTTTATTCCCATCCGGGTGTCGATTTCTTCCTGGCGAGCAATAGCGAGCCAGCATTGTATGGAGAAATCCTGCTTCGCCGGAGACATTTATCTATCGAAAAATGTACAAATTTAGCTTGCTGTCAAAAAAAAAATATATATATGCTGGCTCGCTACCGCTCGCCAGGATTTTTTTTACACCTGGATGGGGGTAAACATCTTAAACCAGTAGGCTGAGTGGGGCCGAATGGATACAAGCCAAAGAAAGAGGGAGAGAAAGAGAAAAAAAGCGAGGTGGGCTCCCTTAATGTCTATGTTACTTAGCTATCAGGTAGATTAGGTAGCGAAGTGTGTTGTTAATTATGAAGACTTGGCATTAATACATCACAGAGACATAGTGACTTAATACAGTATTTGTCCATTAAGTATTGATACATCAGTTGTTAATCCCTTCTTTACCGGCGATGTCTTATTGATATTTTTCTAGCTATATTTCTACGATTTAGTGCCGTTTAGGAAGGATATGTGGTACCGTAGTAAAAATGGTTAAGTGAGATATATCGAAGCCTATTAATTGATAGAGGCTCTTTAAAGCTGAACAAAATCGTCTAATAGTAGCCAGAATAAAGGTAAAAGGACTTCGCCGGTACAGAAGGGGTTAAGGGATTGAATTTACCATCACCTGAAAGAATACCAACTATATTATTGAAAACTAGACTGAAGATAGATTAATTTAGTTGAAATACTTATTTAAAGTCTGTACCTCATAAGCTGCCAGACCATTTTGACGGTAAAAGTTGAAGGAACACGCGCTTGTGTGATACCAGCTCTAAATATTGTGTTTATGGTCCTCAGGTAAATATATTAATACTAGGGCAACACAATATATATACATTCCTCTAATGGCGATAATGTGGGCTACATATTATAAAAAAACTAGGAACCATATACTATTTATATATATTTATATATTTATACTGGAAGATGTGTTTTGTTAATCGAAACCTTCAGTAATAACAAGCGTATAGTTTGCTTGGTATCATCAGGTTGAAATGCAAAATCTAAACTTGATTAACTTTACGAAACATCATATAAATGCGTTTGTGTATATGTTTGTTTCAAAGACCAACAACAGGCACAACGCACTGCTTGAATTTGTGATATCTCACACATTGAAAATCATTAGTTTAACCTAACGTAATCTACCCTACCCTTAACAAATATCTAAGTAAATCTAGCCAAACCTAGTCTAATTTAACCTAGGCTATTAATTACACCTTAACCTTTGGGCTAATTATTAAAGCTAAATTAGTTCAGGTTGAGTTGGGATAGGATAGGTTAGGTTAGGGTTAGGGTTAGGTTGGGTATAATAAATTACAATAGGTTAGCTTAGGATAGGTTAGACTATGTTAGGCAAAGCTAGGTTAGATCATGTAAGGTTAATTATGAGAATTTTGCTATCAAGGTGATTTTCAAAACGCTCAGTGAGCGATATTGATCTTTGATCCTAACATATACATCACTCAAATATTCACATGAAAAATACTGCCAAGCTACATGTGCTTGTAAAAATGTCAATATCAAACCATCGTGTTTTTTTCATCATCTGGCGCCAATGGTGTTTTCTTGGGTCGACCTCCCCCTTGGCTTTCTTCGTGTTTATGTTTGTCTTCGTGTTTGTGTTTTTCTTCTTGCCTGTGTCTGTGGAAATGCTCTCTTCCTGTGTTGATTTCCATGGCACTTGGAGGCGGCACTATTACACCGTCCTCTCTTGGGCACTTTGGCACTCGGTCATGCGGGTGGTCTAGTTTAAATGTTCGACCGGCTGTACCGTCCGCTCGAGCAGTTCGAGGGCTTAGGGCCAGTCTTTTCAACGGACTCTCAAATTCTTTTTTGGTTATTTTCAAGGATGTAGTGGCCTTGACAGATACATGACCGTCTTTCGAGGCTAAGGACCACTCATTCTCGCTTCCGTTTGGCAGCGTATCAACCTCTGACAGTGTTTTGGTACTAAACTCATCACTAACACTTTTGTCACTATAGGTAAGAGAACCGTCAGGATTGTTCCGAGCACCATTTTCATTGATGACATGAAAATCGCACAAGTGAACTGTATCTTGCGACGTCGAGGCACTTCGCTGATGCGCTTTGAGTTTTTCGTCGTGCACATGTGAAATGCTCCGTGAGAAACTTTTGCTCCGTAATTTGAAGGAGCCTCCATGGCGTTTTTTACCAGTGAAGGAGGTTGCTCGGCGGGCGTTTGGGTACTTGACTGAGTGCGATCGTCGAGGGGAAGGGGAAGGTGAACTCGGCGATGGCATCAGTTCTCGATCGATGTAGTCATAGTCAATAGTCGGGAGCTGTAGTGTGTCCTCCGGTTTGGGCTCCTTCGGATAACTCTGAATTACTTTTCCCGAACTGCGCTGGGAATGGGATCGATTTCTGCCGTAGTTCACTTTGACTGGACTCGAGTGTCGTCTTTTAACTGCGCCTTCCACTTTCTTCAGCGCGAGATGCATGGCCGTGGGGGACTTGTTAACCTGCTTCGGAGATAACGGGAAGCACTTACCTCCTGTATCGCTATCACTACCACTACCAGACTTATCATCCACATCCCTCATGCCCTCAGCATACGCTACTTCGTCCAAGTCATCATCATCATCATCATTATCTCCGTTATCCTCATCTTCTTCTTCCAACTCATCTTCTTCATAATATGCTTCCAACTGCTCGTCGTCACTGAGCTCCATGTCCATATCGTCGTACACCTCCGCCTCCTCCTCAGTCACATTGGTTAATTTGGTTGGTGTCCTATATGGCGAGGATTTGAGGGGTGGCGGGGCTGGTGTTGGCTGGGTCCCACTTCCCATGTACCTGTTGTTCATGTGGAAGATAGAATGTGTATTAGGATGATAAGAATAATTTACAAGTGAATATATTGAGAAGGAGCACTTATGACCACTTATTACATGTTACTAACGCTTACCAGGTACCTATTGTTTATTAAAACAAATTACGACAACTAACTCCTTGTCAATATTGATACATTCCCAGCCAGAAATGTAACCCTCACATGGATTATAGATATACATTATAGATATAAAATGTGCATATGAGCTTTGGTCAGCCAAAGGTGGCAATCTTGGTAGTGGAAACATACAGTAGCCAGGTATGCCTTTTTTTTCAAGAGCTGATAAATAGGGGACGGAAAAACAAACTAAAAAAGGTCCATATGCCTGAAGGCATCCTCCATTCATAAAATAGTTTGTAACAATTGGGTTGTACATTTGTGGAAACTAACTCCAAGGAAGTGAATTCCAGTGACTAGAAGTTCTGGAGATAAATGATTTTGATAGCAGAAGTTCTTTATTGTGGAGGAGAGAGAGTGAATTCTTGTCATTTCCAGCTGCCCTAGTTCAGCGGGGAAAGGTACAAAGATGTGGTACAATTGGAGCAAATTCCTCAGAACATTTGCCGTGAAAATATCTGTAGAGTAATGCAAGGGATGCAACATCTCTTCGTATGAATAATGGAGGATGGTCTTCCATGATTAAAGGGTTATTGATTAATCTAATTTCTTTATTTTGAATTTTGTTCAACTGCCTCAACGCAACCACTGCACATTCATTCCACAAAGTTGAACATTATTCTAGCTGAGAATGAACATGACATATATATATATAATGACTAAGTGCTCATCAGTGAAAAATTCTCCAATTCTGTATAAAAGTCCCATTTTCTTAAGAGGCATTTTAGCAATGGATCTAACACGAGGTGTCCAGCTCAGGCTGGCATTCAATGTTTCACCAAAGATATCAATATTAGAGGAGGTTAGAATATTTACATGCTTAAACAATTTCTGGGAGTCAGAAAGATTCTGTCCTTTGCACAATTGTATGTACTTTATTTTCTGTGCATTAAATTAAACTAATTTGCTCGTCCCCAATCATTAATCTTACATAGGCCTTGGTGCAGAGAAATTGCAGTGTTTAATTTGGTATTTATAATATCCGGCTGTGAGAAATATTAGCTAAATGTAAAGGAACTGTGGAGTGTTGTCAGACTGTGTAGGATTGTATAGGGTTATGAGTGATAGATAGGAGATCATTGATATGAATAAGGAACAGAGTTGGAGCCAAAACTGATCCTTGAAGAACGTCAGCATTTATTGATGCAAATAGAGAATAAAGGCCATCTACCTTTACACACATTTTTCTGGCATTAAGATAAGAAGAGATTAGTGGTCCTAGTTGAATTAGTGATGCAAGACCGGAGTGTAACATCTTCAACAATAAGGATTGATGCCAGAGTCTATTGAAAGTTTTTCAAATATCCAATGGTATTGTAATATTATGTGTTTCACCATGTTGGTCTGTAGCTTGGTTAATTTTATGTCAGAAATCAAATAATGTCTGCAGTTGATCGGTCATGCCTGAAGCCATAGTGTCTATCATCGATTAATTTACTAGTCTCTAGATGCTTGATTTGGTGTTTGTTTATTATTGTTTCGAAGATTTTACCATGGGTGGAAGTTATAACTATTGGTCTGTAGTTCGCTGGATCTGAAGAGGCTCCCTTTTTAGGAACAGGATGGATGTTTGTTTCTTTCCAGGAGAGTGGGAAACATGAGGTATGGGTACACAGGCATATTTTCTTTTGCCAGAACGGGAGCAAGCACCAAAGATTTTTTTTTTGTAAGTAATATTGGTGGAATTTTATCAGGACCAGGAGCTGTATCTACTGAGAGATTCTGTAACAGGTCTGGTGAGAATCTGTAATGAGGGGTTTTGAGGAGAATAATTGAGTAAAGGAATATCTTGGTTTCTTTAATCAAGGGTAGAGTTGGTGGAGAAAATATCAGCGAGAAGGTTGTTTTTTTCCTCGCGGGTCACTTACAAGTCACTTACAAGTCACTTACAAGATTACCATCAGAAGATTTTAATGGTGGAATGGATGAAACAGTTGTGAAATTAGACTTGAATGAGTTAGAGAAGACCAAAGTATTTTGTTATCATTTGGATTGCTTAGTAGTTTATTTTCCTGCTTGTGAAGAAGATTTGATTTAGTTAGATTAGCCTACTAAAAAACATTTGCCATGATTTCTAACATTGTTGTAGTGTTTTTGACCTTGTGTAAGCATTGTAAGTTTTTGTCTCGTGTTCAGTGAGTCTAGCACAGCTGTGGCAAAACCATTTTGGAGAATTAGATCTTTTGCTATGCTTTGTAAGCTCGTGTCTCTTGTTTAGTAAGTCTAGCAGTTGTGGTCTAACCATTTTGGACAATTAGAGCTTTTACTATGCTTTTGATAGGATGTAAAAGTTTCCATTCCAATGTTTATAAAATGTTGAATGTGGCCCAAGGTAGAGTTTGCATCTTTAGAAAAGAAAGAAGTCCAGGGAATGTCTATGAAACACACTTTTTTGTGGAACAGTAAGCGCAACATAATATGTACTTGAATATACCTAGAGAATTTAACTTGCAAACAGAATAGTCAAAATAGCGTCAAGTGAAACCAATAACCTCCTCCAGGGCGATTTCAGTTGTTGCCAAGCAAGATACACATCCTTTAGGTTAAACATTTTGAAGTAATTGATAGCCAGGGAAATATGATTAGGATATATCAGAGGTGGATGTTACTTGGGCCTCTGTCAAAAAGAGAAGAGTGGAGGATTCCGTTTGTAGAAATTGATGCACAAAATTGATTTTGGTGTGTAGTCCCCTGATATTACAAAAGAAAATGTTCTTTCTGCACTGATGAGCGGTTGTGGGACGTTGCCAAAATCTTGGTTTTGCAGTTGCTTGATGATTACCGGGAGGGCACTGTGTCAGTGACCCAACCCTGCCGACGTTGGTCATCCGAGAAACCACCGGGTTTGCTCTCATGATTGCAGCAGCCACAGTATTTTGTTGGGGTAAGAAATATGTAGTGTTAGGAATTTATGATATGTAGTGGGAAGATCAGTGTTTAATGAATATAGGATAGCAGATATAGGGCAGTGTAGTTAAGTTGGATGTGTATGTTATATAAAGGGGGCTTGCCTGCTACCCTTACTGTGTAACACAGAAATATGTGTAACCAGCTACGAAGGCCTGGGAGAGAAAATGGAATTCCGGCTATTCCTCGAGTCTCTCGTTACCTTGGTTTAGTACTGCCCTGGCCGAGGCTGCCTACCCCTACTACTACTGCAACACAGCAGTTACGTAAGAGTCTCCGGATCCACCGTCCATCCAAATATATAACTGTATATCCTGACTGTTAGCCAGGACAATAGGTCAATCACCTTGTTGTTGTTGTTGTTGTTCCATAAGCTGCCTGGCCGAACATCACCTTAATGTGATGCTGGATAGTGTAACTGGTCAACTGACGGCTTTTCAGTGCTCATCACTAATGAAACTCGGCACTGTACCTATGAGCCCTGAAGCTAGCCGGAGGAGAGGGTTCTTCCGAGATCTCCAGTTCCTCTGGGGTAGTCAGTATCTCTGAAGCCGTCACCTCTGCATCAAACTCGGACTTTTCTTCTACCACTGTGTCTAGGTCTATCTCAGGCATGGGCTTGAACCTTGGTTGGGACGAAAAATAAAAATGATATACAAACTGAGATTAGAGACATATGTACAGTATATAGTGTTCCTCGAGGAAGGAACGTTATTTTAGGGTATGGTACAAAAGGTGTTCTAAGCCTACAATGTTCTATGAAGGTATGCCCGATTCTTTACGGTTATGGAGTTATGAGGAGTTAAATGTTACGGGCCAGAGCAGGGTGGCCGCACATCTCCCTTCCCGTGCAGGTGAGCTACTAACACTTACTCTAGGGTGGGAGGTAGGAGTGGAGGAGTAGGGAGGAGGATATTCTTGACCATACCATCTTGTCATCCATCTGTTTATACATTTTTCATTCGTTTTCTTTTCTGTTGCTTTTCTCTGTGTATGAAGCAAAGGGTAAAGCTGCCTGTAACAAGTGCCCCCCCCCCCCCCCAACACCAAACAAACAAAAACAAAGTTGAATGAGTGATGGCAAATCAAATCCAAGGCACGTTAGACTCAATATGTCTGGACACACGGAGCTTGAGGCATTTTCATTCATAGGATAAGGGAAAGACTGATTGAAAGAGAGAGTTCTAGAGCTTAGCCTACTTGTTGAGTAGGAGAGAAACACTTGCAACTCTATGCTCATTGAAAATGATTAGACATGGCTTCATAAACAATTTTAATTTTGGAATACATTTTTGTATAATTCCCTTAAGTTTGTCTTTACTTCCCAGGACACCCTATATGTACAATACATAGTTTATATGAATACAGGTGGAAAGAGAGAGAGAGAGAGAGAGAGAGAGTTACTAAATTTACAGTATTAATATTTGTTTGATGACTAATTTTCCACTTTTCAATTCACCCCCTGAAGCCCAACTCTGGCCTCAATATTACTATTAGTAACACATAGAGGATAATGGAACACAATTGGAACTTTGGAGGTAATTTAAGGGGATATGGGCGTATTTATTTGATCATTTGTGGATCTTTTTATAATGTTTATTGTTTAGTTTCCTCCATAGACCTCCATCAAACTTAAACAAACATCCACTAGATCCCCCCTCTAGATTAATTTGTACATTAATTTGTACAAAAATATCCCGGCCGAGGCCGATTCTTCCAAAATTACAGGCTCACTATCGTTCGCCAGGAAAAAATCGACACCTAAATAGCACCAAAGGTCTTAATATTGACAAAGAAATCAGGCGAAAGGTCTTAAAATCGACAAACTAGTAGGGCAAACTTCTTCAAATCAGAACAAAATAATGGGGATAAACATGAAGACGAAGGGGGACCAGAAAAACAAACGACCCATCTCCCCTTAAAGGGGTCACCTGCTTTTTTCTCTTTTTCTGCTTTTGTCTCTTTATCTGGCTTTTATCCATTCGGCCCCATTCAGCCAACTGTTTTAAGACGTTTATCCCCATCCAGGTGTCGATTTCTTCCTGGCGAGCGATAGCGAGCCAACATTGTATGGAGATATCCGGCTTCGCCAGAGAAATTTTTCTATCGAAAAATGTACAAATTTAGCTTGCTGTAAAACAAAAATATATATGCCGGCTCGCTACCGCTCGCCAATATTGACACCTAGATGGAGGTAAACGTCTTACAACAGTAGGCTGAATGGGGCCGAATGGATACAAGCCAGAGAAAGAGAGAAAAGGAGAGGAAAAAAGCAGGTGACCCCCCTTAACAGGCAACAATAGCAGCTTACCTCACCACCACCTTCTTCCTCTTCTTGATCCGCATGGCTTTATTTCCTGGGGGGAGCGATAAAGCATTGTATTAACCCCTTCTGTACTGCAGACGGCTTTTTCATTTTGTTCTAGCTTTAATTAGACGATTTTGTGCGGTTTAAAAAGGGCCTCCAGCAATTAACAGGCTTCGAACTATCTCGCCTAATCCTTGTTATAACCACAGATCCTTCTTAAACTCCCCATCATCGTTTAAATAATATAGCTAGAGTTAAACTTAAAAGGACGTCGCCGGTACAGATGTTAACCCCTTCTGTACTGGCGACGGCTTTTGTATTTCATTCTAGCTATATTTAGACGATTTTGTGCAGTTTAAGTTTCATTAAGAAGGGTCTGTGGCAGTCAAATGGGCTAAGTTTAAGTTTGTAGCCTGTTCATTTCATTTCGTTTTAAGCTGAAGAAAATCGTCTAATAGTAGCCAGTGTCAAGGTAAAATGACGGCACCGGTACAGAATGGGTTAATATGTGATATACTGTGTTATACATCCTATAAATTATAGTACACTATATTATATAATTAGTTAGTTGAAGTAGGACTTCAGAGGCTATCGACCCTTCTGGATTATTAAACCAGCACACTGTAAGTGTCGGACTGGAGCCCCTTTTCGAGAACTCCAGTCCCTTGTGCCAATTACACTATATTATATAAAGAGTTTGTGTCAATAATTGTACACGGAGACTGCAACAAAACCAAAATTATTGTGAACATATTGTATCAAGTGTCATTAATTTGGCATTCACTACATAATACATTCATGATGTGCATCACCAAAATGCACCTTACAGTCAGTCCCCTGCCTAAGTTCTGATTTTTGTGTATGGAAGAAATAATAGTATAATTAAATTTAGAGTGTGTATCTTAATTAACAGTTAAATAAGTAGGTGAATTAACTACTGCATACCAAGGACCTCTCCCAATTGACCCCTTGCGAGTTTCAGGCTATATGGAAGTTAGAACCGTAAACATCGATATAATACAGAAATGCTATAATTAATGTGGGTTTCTGATGGATAAAAAGTATGATGCATTTGGTTTTATATATTTGTAAATGTATTATGACTTTATTTTAGCTGATAATTCTGCTAAATATTGATGTCCACAGCTCCAACTTCCTTATATTGATGGCCACAGCTCCAACTTCCTTATATTGATGGCCACAGCTCCAACTTCCTTATATTGATGGCCACAGCTCCAACTTCCTTATATTGATAGCCACAGCTCCAACTTCCTTATATTGATGGCCACAGCTCCAACTTCCTTATATTGACGGCCACAGCTCCAACTTCCTTATATTGATGGCCACAGCTCCAACTTCCTTATATTGACGGCCACAGCTCCAACTTCCTTATATTGATGGCCACAGCTCCAACTTCCTTATATTGACGGCCACAGCTCCAACTTCCTTATATTGATGGCCACAGCTCCAACTTCCTTATAGACCAAAACTCGCAAGTGGTCGATTCAATAAGACTGTTTTTACTTCCATACATAACATCTCGGAGAGGAAAATAATTTGTGTGGGGAATGCCTGGATTAGCATTGAATTTGTTATGTAAAATATTTATAATACACTGCGACATTACAGTCTTAGGCAATTTATTTTGAACAAACACATACATTATTTTTCAACGTGTCCGTGTTGTCACTATATAGGCTATGAGGGAAATTAAATTATATAAATGCATCAAGGGGTTAATTAAATTATTAGATTAAGAGAGTGGCAGTTCTGGCTGTGACTATTTTAGAGTGTGACCATTTTGACTTGGGAGTGTGGCCATTTTAACGTGTAACCCTAGGGATAAATACAGTGTAATGTTAGCGAGTTCTGTGTGGGTTTGTAATTGCGTGGGTACAGTTGACCAAATAAGTCGTGTCGCCACTGTCATTAAGTTTTTCTCCCTGTATGCTGTATTAATGTCTGTCAGATGTTGAATAGGGTGTGTAAATATAGGAACATGGTTGTATATCTCACTCGAAACGATGAAGTAATGCTTAGATACTAGTATGCTGATACTCATTATTGATTGACATACTGTATACTTGGTGCCGCGACATGACTTATTTGGCCGACTGTACATGCTGAGAGAATACTAGAGTGTTTGAAGCTGACAGTGTAGGCTTTGGTGTTTAGGCTTTAATAAGGGTAGTGGCGTTTTTTTTGGTTCATTAATTAATGTATTCATATTTTTGTTTAGTTTCCGCGCTTGGCCACCATCAAGCTTAGAAAACACCTTCTAGACCCCCCTTCAAGATAAATGTGTATATTTTTCGGTAGAAAAATGTTCTGGCCGAAGGCAGGTTTCTCTTAAAATTACAGGCTTGCTATCGCTCACCAGGAAAACAATGACGCCTTAACCCTCTCACGTTTTTGACGCAATGTTGAGCCTATTGGGGATACTTTAAAGCCTTTGTTACCATCAGGGGTATTTAGAAACCTTTAGTTTAGTTACTTCAACCTCTGCAGTTCTCTTTGAGTTAGCTGTGGGCAGAAAACTAATTTTGGAGAGGTAATTATAAGAGTGAGAGAACTCTATTTATTATTGCTAATCTGGCGACCTCTGCTTCATAGAAACGTGAAAGGGTTAATGTCACGAAAGGTCTTAACATTTGCAACTAAATGGGGCGAAAGGTATTAACATCGCCAAGCTAATGGGCAGAACGTTTTATAATCTCAAAAGTGATGGGGCTAAACACGAGGGAGAAATGGGTCCAGAAAAATGAACCATCTCCCCTTAATATGACTGTTATGTTCTGTGTTGGTCTAACATTGCAAGATGGTGTTGCTGTGATTCTCTCTCTCTCTCTCTCTCTCTCTCTCTCTCTCTCTCTCTCTCTCTCGCTCTCGCTCGTATATATGAGTATTTTTGTTCGTGTGTCTTTAGATATGGGTGTAAATATATTTGAGTGTGCTTTTTGTAATGTATATTTATTAAGGGGGTCACCGTTTTTGTTTTGTTTTTATCTTTCTATCCTTTTCTCTCTTTTCCTGGCTTGTATCCATTCGGCCCCATTCACTGTTTATCCCCATCCAGGTGTTAATAATTTCCTGGCGAGCGATAGCGAGCCAGCATTGTATGGAGAAAGGATGCTAGACATCTCAACACACGAACAAGACGAGTCACCAACACCATGCCATCTCATGACCAGATCTATTCTTTACCAGTCGGTTTCATCACCATCCCAGCTCAATACCAAGCCAATTCAATACCAAGGTATCTCAATACCACACGTTGCCACAGCTACTGTCCTGTACAGCGATCACGGGTACCCCCCCCCCCCCCCCCTCTCTCTCTCTCTCTCTCTCTCTCTCTCTCTCTCTCTCTCTCTCTCTCTCTCTCTCTCTCTCTCTCTCTCTCTCTTTCTCTCATCTATGCAGTAAAGATAGGGTTAACAATTGTTCTCTACCCACTACAGGGAAAAGTTTTCGTTTATTTTGACACACATAGGACTACACGTAATATACTGTATATACACTAAATTATATATATATATATATATATAATATATAATATTGCAGTATCGGTAATGTGTGTTTTATATTCAAATATATTTAGACGGCTTTGTACTGCTTACGAAGGGTCATGTTAGCTAAGGTTCATTGAGATGGTTTGTAACACTATAACTGATAGACGTCCTTCTTAATTTGAATAAAATCGCTTAATAGTTAGTAAAATAAAATAATGCGACCGAACTATATTCATTCGGTACCGTATATTACATCATTTAAGATATGATAGGGGTTTACGGTCTATTCGCCCTCAAGTCTGTTCGCCCACACTAGGAATTTGTTAGCCCAAACAATGAAGTTCGTTCATCCACACCTTGAAGTCTTTTCGCCCACACTTTGAAGTTTGTTAGCCTCCCACACTCTAAACTGGGCTTCTAAAGGAATGCAAATTTTGTGTATTATGTTGACGACAAAATGTTGTCCATTCATAATAAAATAATGCTATGAATAATTTCTGTTATCTCATTTCCGGACTTAACTTATTTAAATATCTTCAGATTAATTGGTTAACTTTTCATCATATTCATATTACTAACTCTGTGTAATGTTGAGGCTAAAAGCATTTTGTTTAATCCACATTGTCTGACCCATTCAGTATACCTGTATATAAGACTTCCATTTGAGAGAGAGAGAGAGAGAGAGAGAGAGAGAGAGAGAGAGAGAGAGAGAGAGAGAGAGTATTATATATACAGTATAGCTCATATTCAAGGAGCAAATCATAGAACATATATAATAATACTAGTGAAGCATTGTACAACTAGGACCGTCCTGTGTTTTAGTGTGTGAGGAGACTAATGATGTGACCGATTAGATGGATTAGAGTAGGCGGAGAAGGTATAATAATTATATAGGATTAACTAGGTCACCTTTCCCCGGCCACTTTTCTGGGCAACTATATTCTGGAATATCTAATGTTAATTTTGGAAGCTTCTAAATATATGTTATTATTAGCATGTAGATCATGGTCATGATATCATTCAAACTCAGTATAGTTGTCAATTATATACATAATAGCGCCTCATAGTGCTGCCACAAACATAACTGTCGATCGAAAAATTCCGGAATTAGCCTGTACCTGTGCACTGATTCCTGTATACATTGTATGTCAAATACTCTAACCTCAAAAGTCCTACATAATTATTATCAATCGACGGTTGGGAGGAGGGGCGTCGACTGACTGGGGACAGAGGTGCATGGGGGCGGTTCGTTCGTGGCCACCCCTTCGGGGATCGCGGCGTCAGGCAATAGATAGATAGAATTTATTGAAATTCTAACAAGAAGAAACCTGTTTTTTTGTTTTTTTTTAATGCTCTATAATCTTTCCATTTATGCATTTTAGTTATCAAGTTCCTTTTCGTTCTGTGTTGACCAGTTGACGAGCAAAGACTGTGAAATATTTCACTCTTCTATCAGTATTACAACCTTCAGTATTCTTCTCGGTCTTTCTTCTACTCAACAAACTATATCTCTTAATTAATCTTTCCTTCATCATATGACAGACTGCTATATATTGCGAGCTGATGTTTTCGGTAGGAATATCAAATCCGGCGAAGCCGGACATATTTTTCTACCGAAAAGTCAGATCGCTACTGCTCACTATCTTGAGGCTAGCAAGCGATAGCGAAGGCCAAATGGATATAATCCACTAAAATGGCAACATTACCCCTTGGACTGAATGGCATTGTATCTATCCTTAACTTAAATCGTGTAATAACTCCGTTATTATAAATACTCAACCTCATGTTCATAGAGTAATTTATTCTTATTTTTGTCTAATGAGTCCACCATATTATTTATGAAAAGCATTACTGGAACACCCTGTGTATATATATATATATATATATATATACTGTATATACACATCGGTATATATAACCGCGCTAGTGTACATGGTACAGTATAATCCTATATTCAGATCAAGCAAAATTATACATTTTCACAGAAAACGAGAGCTGCCCAGTCTTGGCGGGAAACGCGTGACATCCGGGAACCCACCGGGAGAGGCATCAAATCACCTTCCATATTTAACTCTAGGTGGTCCTTATAATTATGTTCACATCCCATAAACAACATTATGATATTGAGTTAACGTTTGTATTATTTAGTTGATTTTTAAGCCGGATATTTATTTTATTGTGTATAAGTGTCCGGGTGGAGGACTATAGACTCTCGCTTGATTCCCAGAGACGGTGACGCTCGGTAAAGACGCTTTGCTCCTCCCGTAGTTATTTTTGTTATTTGTGCGCGATATTCGAGTGCCAGAAGTGCGGAACGAGACTGGAGGTGGTTTTTGGCGAATAGCGGACGGGCTGAGAGGAGAATAGGAAGGAAATAGGCTGAAATAAGGTGAGAAATATGGGTGATATAAGTAACCTCTTCAGGATACTATGACGTGTTCCTTCATTATGTTCTGGCTATTATTAGACGATGTTATGCAGTTTAGAAAGGATCTCTAGGATTCAAATGGCTAATAACTATCGTAATTTTCACCTTGAACGTTTTTTTCGTCAATCTTTACGGACAATTGTTGTTGAGCAGTTTCGAAATTTAAGTTTTATCAGAATTACCTACCGAGCATAATCTACCTTCAGTCTAGTTCCGATTTTAATGTGAAAGAGCCTACCAAAAGATCTAGAAAAAGTGCCCTATTATTTATCAATCACAAGTATAAAGGCGTGCATAGGAAGGCAAGCAACAACAGATATATTCATCCTTACGAGGCTGTTTGTAGCTAATCTTCAGTACCTATAGTCCGTTCATTAAAAGTAGGCCAGAAATCGTGACTTCTAGCCTCATATGGGGCTAGAGAAAATGGGCTGTACATTTCCACAGCTATTCCCTGGCTGACCCTTTCCAAATGGTAGAAATATTAGCTCGATTACTGTAGTCGTGTTTGAGTTATAGAAGTTTGTGGTATAGATATTTGGCCTAATTATAATTAACAGACTATATATTATGTTGGTGTTTGCGTCTTTTGGTGATACGGTTCGATTCCTTATTTATAGTATGTATTAATGAACAGCATCGTACCTCAACCAATATAATTATATCATAATTCGAAATAGGTTTAACTATATAGCTATTTGTTTCTGTGTGGCATTCTCTGCATTATTTGATCTAGAAACTGGTATTTGACTGTATATTGTATTTATTTTGCGTCCATCTTTATTGTATTAATGTATTTTTTTATGATTAACGTTATGCAATTGTGTGATTATGAAACTCAACGCTAATGTACAATCGGCCTAATAAGTGATGTCTCGGCACCAAGTATATTTTGATCCATAATTGGTTTCAGCAATATCAACACTTGATTTATTTATTTCGAGTGGGCTATGCAAACCTATTCCTACACTTACCCACCCTATACTCAACATCTGGCAGACATTATTACAGCACAGAGCGAGCCAAGCGTAAGGACATCTGAAACATGATTTATTAGCGCTACCGTGCATGATATAAACCTTTATTCAGATTGGTCAAGGCAAGCGATAGATTTCCACAGAAAACGGAGTCTTGGCGGGAAAGGCGTGACATCCGGGAACCCCGGAGAGGTATATATCAAATCACCTTCCATATTTAACTCTACGTGATCGTTATAATTATTTTCACTACCCATAAACAACATACCGATATTGACTTACGGATTTAATAGTTTAGTTGATTTTTAAGCCGCGTATTTATATTATCATGTGTAAGTGTCCAGTTGGAGGACTATAGACTCTCGCTTGATTCCCAGAGACGGTGACACTCGGTAAAGACGCTTTGCTCTGCCCTTAGTTATTTTAGCTTTGTGTGTGCGATATTCGGGTGCCGGAAGTGCGGAAAGAGACTAGAGGTGGTGTTTGACGAATAGCGGACGGCCTGAGAAGAGAATGGGAAGGAAATAAGGTGAGAAATATGGGTGATATAAGTAACCCCTTCAGGATACTATGACGCGTTCCTTCATTATGTTCTGGCTATTATTAGACGATTTTATGCAGTTTAGTAAGGACGTCTAGGAAGGAAATACATAATAACTATCTTTAATAACCCATTGAGAGGATTATGACCAGTTTTGACAGTTTATTCTGGCTACTAATAGACGACTTTATTTTAATGGTGTGTGGTGTGGGTATGGTGCCTGGTGGTGCTGTGGGTATGGTGCCTGGTGGTGGTTGTGGTAGTTATTGTGATGGTGGTTGTGGTAGTTATTGTGATGGTGGTTGTGGTAGTTATTGTGATGGTGGTTGTGGTAGTTATTGTGGTGGTGGTTGTGGTAGTTATTGTGGTGGTGGTGGCGGTGGTTGTGGTAGTTATTGTGGTGGTGGTTGTGGTAGTTATTGTGGTGGTGGTTGTGGTAGTTATTGTGATGGTGGGGGTGGTAGTTATTGTACAAAGGAGTACAAAGGAAATCAAGCAACAACAGATCTAGTGACCCTTCTAGGCTGCTTGTCCTCCAAAACACTGAGGATCAAGTGTCCAAACAGTGGTTTAGTGGGTAAGGGAACATTGGAAAGGGAACTACTGCCCTGGAACTAATGTCCGTGGCAGGACTAGGAAGTTAGTAGGGGACATATGGGTTAGTAACTGAGGGGAGGATAAAATAAAGTTATTCATTTACAAACGCAGTCAGTCGCGGGTTTGATGCGAGATATTTGTCTAGGCGGAGTTTAAATGAATCAACGGTGCTGCAGTCTATAACGTCTCGGGGAAGCCCATTCCACAAGTTGACAACTCGATTGAAGAAGAAATTCTTAGATTCGTGTGAGTTAAAAGATTTACCAATAATTTTGCAACCGTTTCCCCGCGTGTAATTAGATTGGTCGATAGTGAAGTACTTACTACAGTTCATATTGTCGATGCCTTTGATGATTTTGAACACTTGAATTAAGTCCCCTCTTAATCTGCGCTGGGTTAAAGGAAATAGATTTAATTCTCTAAGACGCTCTTCGTATGGTTTGTTCTTTAGGCTAGGTATCATTTTGGTAACTCTACGTTGAACTCGTTCTAGCTTGTTTATGTCTTTTTGGTAATAAGGGCACCAGCATTGAACGCAGTATTCCATAAGAGGGCGGACTAAGGAATTGTAAAGGGTTAGGATAACGTCTTTGGATTTATGCTCAAATGACCTGCCTATAAAGCCAATTATTTTGTTTGCCTTCTGAACATTGTTGACTCGGTTTTAGGTTACTCGATATTGTTACTCCCAGATCGGTTTCTCTGTTTACATTCTTAAGCTGAGTGCCATTCATCGAATAGTTTGCTTTCTCATTTAGGTATCCGATATGTAGTACTTTACATTTATCCGCATTGAAACTCATTTGCCAAATTTGGGCCCAATGTGACAATTTATCTAGATTGTGTTGCATATCGTCAACTTGATCTTTTGAGAGTACGCTATTTGCAATTTTTGTATCGTCAGCAAATTTTGAGATTGTACAGGTGAGACCCTCATCTATGTCGTTGATGTAAATTAGAAAGAGAATTGGTCCTAGTACCGATTCCTGGGGTACCCCGCTACTTACATTGGTCCATTTAGATGCCTTACCGTTTATGACTATGATTGTGGTGGTTGTGGTAGTTATTGTGGTGGTGGTGGTGGTTGTTGTAGTTATTGTGGTGGTTGTGGTACTGTAGTTATTGTGGTGGTGGTGGTTGTGGTAGTTATTGTGGTGGTGGTGGTAGTGGTTGTGGTAGTTATTGTGGTGGTGGTGGTGGGGACCGACCCCATAAAAACGTAACAAGATTACGGGGATCTACAACCGGGAGATCCCCCCTCATACCCAACCCATCTTGTCCATATGCCTATCTAATTTTATCTTAAAGCTCCCTATCGTTCTCGATCCTACCATGTCACTCGGTAGCCTATTCCACCTGTCTACAACTCTGTTACCAAACCAATATTTGCCTATATCTTTTCTGAAACGAAATTTATCTAATTTGAAACCATTAGTTCGAGTTTGTTCGCTATCACTGAGCTTTAGTAAATTTTTCATGTCTCCTTTATTAATCCCACTAACCCACTTGAACACCTCTATCATATCCCCTCTAACTCTGCGTCTCTCTAACGAATGTAAGCCTAATTTCTTCAACCTTTCTTCATACGGATGATTTTTAATATTATGGATAATTTATGCCATTCTATGTTGTACGCTCTCCAATGAATCTATGTCCATTCTGTGATAAGGACACCAAAATTGAACAGCATTTACTAACATTTACTAGATTGCCTTGTTTCCTTACAAGTTACAACTGTAATGTACACATTCTTATACAGTGCATCTAACTTGAACTTCAAACTTATCTGATTATTAAGCGATTTGAAGTTGACTGTAAAAAACACAAAAATGGGTTGGAAAGTATACATCTACAATGCATATACCGATATTAGAAACACGAAATTTATGATATACAACAATTCATATGAAATAATTATATGACAGGACAACCTATCACGATTTTTTTTCTTTCATACTACAGATCAATACAACTTGAAAGACAGCAAAACGTTTCAATAAGTATTTTGTCTTATGTGTGTATGGAGGAGACAAACGGCAGGGTGCCTGTAACGAGTGTCTCCCCCAAAGCCAAAGAGTGACAGAGAGCCAAACTCAATGGTCGTTGGGGTCATAATGCCTGGACACAC
This sequence comes from Lithodes maja, assembly GCA_037953745.1. Lineage (NCBI taxonomy): Eukaryota > Metazoa > Arthropoda > Malacostraca > Decapoda > Lithodidae > Lithodes > Lithodes maja. The sequence continues at coordinate 18,871 of JBAKBP010035589.1, forward strand.
GGAATATAAAGCAGTCTAAGTCATAGTATGAAGGAAAGATTAATTAAGGGAGAGAGTTTGTTGAGCAGAAGAAAGACCGAGAAAATATGCTAATTCAGGGGTTGGAGAGCAGGACAGAATAGGAGTGGGACTGTGTTGAAAGGCGGGTGCCTCACACTCGCCGCAGGAGAGGGGGTATGCACTGAGAGTGCTCTGAAGAACACTGATTGTTGTAATACTGATAGAAGAGTGAAACATTTCACAAACTTTGCTTGTCAACTGGTCAACACATACATTGAAAGATTACTGAGCATTCAAATCCAAATAAAAGAATAAGCAATGTTCTTGTTAGTATTTCAATAAATTACGATTGATAATATTTATGTAGGACTTTTGAGGTTAGAGTATTTGACATACAATGTATACAGGAATCAGTGCACAGGTACAGGCTAATTCCGGAAATTTTCGATCGACAGTTATGTTTGTGGCAGCAC
>JBAKBP010035590.1:0-19342 GCA_037953745.1 Lithodes maja
TGTCTGGTATTTGAGCTAAACAAAACACACACACACACACACACACACACACACACACACACACACACACACACACACACACACACACACACACACACACACACACACACACACACACACACACACACACACACACACACACACACACACACACACACACACACACACACACACACACACACACACACATAATTATAAATTATAAATTACACATTATTATAAAACATAATAAAAAACTGGAAAGAGTTCAGAGAGTTGCCACTAAGATGATAGCTAGCCTTAGAGACCTGCCTTATGAGGAAAGATTGGAGAGGCTAAAGCTGCCAACGCTGAGGGAGAGGAGAGAGAGAGGTGACATGATCATGATGTTTAAGTGTGTGAAAGGTTTTGAGAAGATCGACAAGGGAGATTTTGTGGTGAGGACGAGGGAAGAACCAGGGGTCATGATTGTAAGTTGAGGAAAGTTATATGTAAGTCTGATGTAAGAAAGTTCAGCTTCCCGTATATAGAAGCATTGAGTGTTGGAATAAGTTGGATGGGGAGGTGGTGGGAGCAAGAAATATCCAAACTTTTAAAGCAAAATTGGATAAATGTAGAGAGAGAGACAGGACAACACGAGCTTAGGCTCAAATCCTGTATACTACAATTAGGTGAGTACACACACACACACACACACACACACACACACACACACACACACACACACACACACACACACACACACACACACACACACACACACACACACACACACACACACAAACATGCAGACTAGAAAACAAATCTGGGAACATATGCAGTAATAGAAGTGAAAGTAGAAAGAGCTAAAATAAATAAATACAATATGTAAATAGCCTGACACTGAAAATAAGTAGAGATAACACTTATAACCAGCGAGGGACTGATAGGTTATGCAGACGATAAAAGTTAGATTTACAAGTAGGCAGTAAGAAACGACAGAAGATATACAACTTAAAGGAATGGTTGCGTAGATGTTAGACATAAATCCCACAAGTCAGACAGGAAAGAAAATGTCCAAGAAAGGTGGCAAGAAACAGGAGAGAAATAATGTATAACCTAGAGAAAGTCAGAGGCCATGTGTCAAAGTTACATGTGAGGTAAAGAAGCTGGGAGGGACGAAACGAGCATTATAAGCCAGTCAAGGATCTGAAACTTTACATCCACACTGACCTTATAGAGAGATGGGGGAGGAATACAGAACATAAGACAGTGGCAGAGAAAATATTTCATGTCAGACAGATTAAACAATGACATACAAAACGGGTCTACGACGAGGTACAACATGTAGAACAGAGAAAACAAAGAACTAGATAGCACATGGACTAAAACTATATTGGGTCCCCACGTGTTGTAGGCAATTGTTTACACCAAACATGCAATACCCGTCAGTCATTTTACCGTGGTACCGGTACGCTTACATCTCCATGGTATGTGTATTCTGGCCATCTATCGATAAGCACAACACAACAGGAGGTATACAACATGGCGGATACTGCAAGGGTGTTGGTATAATTCTTCCAGCATAAAACTCCTTGGGGTCAGAGGGATATCTGTCCCCGCCACACCTGACAAAGGAAGGAGATAAAGACCCACCAGGTAATGTCTCTCTCGCTAACAACAGACACAGTGTTTTAGAGGTGAAGTTATTGTTTAGAAAGGTTGTTCCATGTGTTATCGCTCGTCAGCAATGTTTGAAGTTCGAGACGTATTCTGAGAGTGAGTGAAGTGAGTGAGAGTCTCTCTCTCTCTCTCTCTCTCTCTCTCTCTCTCTCTCTCTCTCTCTCTCTCTCTCTCTCTCTCTCTCTCTCTCTCTCTCCTGGCCGAGCTTGTGACGCTAACTAATACTAACCGACATTTCTAAATAGGCCGTATGAAGTTGTCACTATTTAGATCAGTTAGGTCATTAACTATATCGGGGTTTAGGCTCGGATTACGGGGGTAGGTGGAACACATTTTATTCGCAGGACAATTTTCATCAATGGAAACTGTAAAGCTACAGTATATTATTATGTTTTGTTTGGCAAAGTATCTATCCTCTTTGCACAGCAACGTCCGTACTCCTGCCTGTGTATCTATCTATCTATCTATTGCCTGACGCCGTGATCCCCGAAGGGATGGGTGTCTGCCTGTGTAAAATTATATTAATTAAGAATTACTATTGTAATTGTTTGTAATTGTGCAGCTTCTAGAATCTTTAATTTCTATCGTATCTGTCGTTTAGTAACTTACATAGACTTTGAATGATAATATATATACCATAACAATCAAAGATAATTCCATTTATATACGAACCAGTATCCATATAGATGTAATAGATAGTAGTAGTAGGTTTGTATAATGGTTCAATATTGTCCCTGCCTGCTGATATCCTTGTACAAATAGTCTACATGTTTGTTTTTATTTATTTTTTCTCCCGAGTTCACCATGCTCTGTGTTACACTATTTAGAGACCAAATTGTTTTATTGTATTACTAACATGCGCTGTTACTTCACGGTACATAAAGAAGTTGAAGTACCGTAGGAAATAAACATGAAGACAAAGATTATTATTTTTAGGCCAATATAACAAGAAAACTGAAAGCAATATGGAACACAATACAAATCATAATAAATATACTGAGGACAGATAAAGAGCAAACTGAAAACTATAAGCAATAGGATGAAATTCGAAAGGGCAGAAATGAAGACCAACATATTATCCGAGGAAGCAAAAATCACAAGAGACCTTTTGTCCGGCAATAAACTAACAGAACAACTAATGATGTAAAGAAACTCGGTACTCTGGAGATTTTCAGACATTTCCAGATTCTCAAAAATTATTCGTTAATGATACTAAGAAAGATAAACAAAGTTACATTTTATAACTTTACATAAAATACTGGATATATATGGAATGAATACAAGTACGGTGAATAACAGCGGAGGAAATACGAACAAAAACTGTGTCGAAAAAATAATATATAATATACATTTAGCAAAGACACCAGACATGTTTAGCTATACAAAATGTCCACCACACTTAACAGGAGAGCATATTTTGTTTTCTAATAAAGTTCGTTCACAATGAACACTTCACTCCCTCAAGATCATTACTGACCAGAGTTGTGTAGGGACTGCAAAACAAGGTGAGATAAATACATACAGTACACACACACACACACATTATAACAATACATACAGTACACACACACACACACACACACACATTAAAACAATACACACACACAGACACGCACATTATAACAATACACACACATGCAGACAGCAATACACAAAATACATACAGTACACACACACACATTATAACAATACATACAGTACACACACACACACACACATTATAACAATATATACAGGACACACACACACACACACACACACACACACACACACACACATTAAAACAATACACACACACACACAGACACGCACATTATAACAATACACACACATGCAGACAGCAATACACAAAATACATACAGTACACACACACACACACACACACACATTAAAACAATACATACAAATACATAATATGACCTACTTGCGGACCATAACATAAAACCCAATGTTTTAAACCACATAAGATATCACATACAGTCGATTTAGTTTGTAATTACATAAGACCTAAGAAAATATGACAGGCCCCCATTGACTCACCCTCTTAACCCAGAATCATCTCGCTCTCAACACAGCATCATAATTAACATACATATTAAAATCAATCTTCCATCAAACCCCTCCATACTATACTAAAATCCCCTACCCTACCATCCGAAACCAAAACTATAATGCAACTACTCTACATCATTTATAAAATCTCCACATAACCAAGTTCCCACAAAATGTATTATTCATCCATCCACTACAGTCATTAACCCCTAAGTGTCGGCGCGCAACATAAGTCGAGTATAATAAATCTGGACTATCTGGCGGCGCTCGACATAGGTCGTGTGGCAATTTCAGCACGTAATGTTGCTGAGAGAGAGAGACAAGTGGTGGCAGGAGAGTAGCGAGCGTATGACTGCTCCAGACCACCGCGGCGAACCTACTGACACGAATCCCACCTCCTCCCTCCCTCTCTCACTCACTATATACGGAATTGTATGGGGAAAGTGCCGAATTACATGCTTTTTGCACTCGCGTTGCGCGGTTGTTGCAAGAAAACTAGCTATCATAAAAGGATCGTTATGGTGTCATTGGAAAGCTCTGTTTATGCCATTTCAGGGATAGATACTTGTTTTACGCTCTGGGTCTTATTTAGGCATGAAAATGATCACATAAACAGCCCTATTTTGGCTAAAAACACCCCGCTGGGCGGTACATATAAATAAACCGCTAGCCCGCTAATCTAGTGTTAAGAGACATTAACATTCCAGATAACATTATTAATTTTTCTTGCCCGTAATTGTAATTGGACAGTTGGTATATTTTCAGCCCTGTGACAGCAGCCAGAAAATTAGGATATTGTAATATTTTCTAGCCTGTTTGGCTGTCTGCTTGATTGATTGATTGATTGGACGACTTGTTTATATATAGTGTACTAAAAAGAAAACAAGTTCTGTTTTCACTAATTTTAAACTAAAGGGATATATATATATATATATATATATATATATATATATTGATATTGGCTAAATTCAGAAACAAGAACGATACTTTCATTGGGGAGAAATATTTCATAGACAAACTCAAACCGAACCTAAACTCAGTGCTCAGGTAGTTGATAGCTTGGGGCTTTAGGATCCCTTGCTATATATAATGTCTATAGTCAGTTAATCTAGTTAGTTCTCCCGGAATAGTCGTAAGGTGCAGGTCGAAATGGTTTGTTGCATGTTATTTTATATTTTGTATTACATGTTCAGGTTTATGAAGTTAGGATTATGTAATATTCTTGTAAATCTTGTTATTGTTTTCAATTATTAACTTATAGTCTAGCAGTTTTAAGTAAAGTATTATGTAGAATTGTCACATTAAACTTGTTTAAATAGATCCATATATTAAATACAAAGTTTTAACAGATATCATGTTTGTTTTCTAGGATCGTTGGTGTTTCACCTGATGATGAACAGAGTTGTTGGAAATATTGTCAAAGCTTAATTAATAAACAATGAAAATGGAGTTGATGTTTGCTCTAGTCATCTTATTTATTCTGAAGATCCGGTACCCTAGCGGCCAACCTACTACTGATATATATATATATATATATATATATATATATATATATATATATATATATATATATATATACAGTATATATACAAATTATTCATATTGACTCTCTACCTTGCAAGAGAAAAGATTCCATCACATATTATTCAGTATTTTTGCAGCAAACTCCCACCGTTTTCAAGGTTTCTCGCCAGATGAAAAGTTACAACATTACAAATATTTATGGCCTGCCTCTCCAGTCATTGCAGCATTTACAACATTGGCCGCAAAATGTTATTATTCTGTGAGTTGATGAAGTTCGCTTATAGGGCAGAATTACTTCCCATCGTCATAATAATAATGCAGACATACAGCAAACATAAAATAAATCCTAATAGAATTTTGAAAAAAATATATAGACTATAAACGAAGAGTTTGTGAACAAGTAATACACCATTATCTAGCATGAAGGTTATACTATAGAATGTACCATAGCAAAATGGAAACGGAACATATATAAGAGTATATTCACCTTGGACATTGGGTAAACAAGATCTAAGGACTAGATATAAATTATAAGATAAATACAAAGAAAAGGTAATATAATAATATGAACCGATAACAAAACAAACGTATGAAAACTTTTGACATACAAATAACAAAGAATAAATAGAAGGGAAAAATACAAAACTGGGGAAAAGCAGGACAAATAATGCAAACAGACAAATACAGAAAAGTAAACTAAACACATACAAGTAGATGCATAAACACAAGATCTATGTGAAGATAGGACAAATAAACACACATACAAACAATACTAAACAGACAGGAAGTCTAGTACAGACTGAAAGAGGAGAGGATAAAGTAGGTTAAGCCAAATCTTTATTAAACCCGTGAAAGGAAAGAGTGAGAGCTGAAAACGTGCGAGTTAAAAATACATGTAACAGAAAGCGGAACGAGAGACAAAACAAATCAGGTGGTTTGTATAGCCTTTAGGGGAATAAACTGGAAGAGGGATGAGAGAGAAAAACTCAGGTATTTTTGTTATGGCATTAATGGAAATCCACTGATGAGCCATTGCTCATGTTAACTCCACATGCTACTAATTTCATGAATGCTATTGTTGCCCTATTATGCTGATAATCATTGTCAATATGTTATTGAATCATCCATGAATATATATATATATATATATATATATATATATATACACGTCTATACCATCATGTTATCTTCGTATTATTTCCTTCATTTCTGGGAAAACAAACAAGCAGACACGGTAAAGAAAAACCTTGTGTCAGAGGTAATGAACGGAGATTAGAGGAGGGAGAGTACAAAGGAGTACAAAGGAAATCAAGCAACAACAGAGCTTGTGACGCATGCCGAGTATGAGCATGCTGTACAGAACGCTCAGTCAGGCCCCACTCTCGCTAGGATCGTCAGGGCAGGAACTTTGGCTGTAGTCTGTGTAGAGTTTCCTAACTCAGTTTATGTGAACCGTTGTACTATAAGTATTATAATTATGTATTTTGTTTTCTTCTAAGTCAACGAGTTCTATTTTATATCATTAGATATAAGTATTGTGTGTGGGACTTATATATAATGATGAGAGAGAGAGAGTTATGTAACAACGGCCAGTGAGCGCGCCACGAGGTGTGTAGGCCTCACTCCCTCCTCCCTCCTCCCTCCTCCCTCATCAAGCGCGTGGGAAATCCTTTGTCGATCCCAGATTGAGAGAGAATATGACGTCATGATTGCCAGTGGGCGGTCCTTAAGTGGTTTGCGATATGCCGCTAGAGGGCCGAGTATAAAGAGGAGAGGTCCTCGCCACAATTCTTTAGAACTCATCAGGCAGAGCGACTTCTCATATCCCTTGCAACTATCCATATTCTTCCGACTGATGTGAACTTTCTCTACTCTCTGAACAGCCTATCTTCTTCTCTTCTCGTCCCTTTTTTAACCAATGACCCCTTTGGTGCAGATTTAGTCAGCCAAAGTATTATCGCTTGAGTTCTCACGAGATAAGTGCCTGTTAGATAGCCTATTTTTGGAAGGGTTAACTAGAATAGGATTGATTGATGTTTGTTGCACTCGTATATGCATTTCCCTGTGTGCGATTATTCATGTTCCTGTTTTCTGCTGGTTTAGGCAATGCTAGACTGGGATAGGGTTTCTGAGTTGTGATTTCCTATGAGTACTAGGTTGCGGTTGAACCAGTACAATTGCAACGGAGACGTGGAACGCCTAGGTGGTCTTTCTGACTGTGTACCGTGGGAGTTTAGCACTGTGTTGCGAGTGAGGGCTTTTGCCTCTGCCACCCAACACTGTGCTATCTCATTTGCTTGACTTTGAGAGGATCGCCAGGAGAGAACCAGATACTAGTGATCTGGATCTCTCAAGAGAGCATCCCGTCAATTAACGTAATTTGGCCGCACAGTCTTAAGGACCTCGCTAGGCTACGAGCCGCTTGCTCAGCCATTGTCTCTTAACCTTATGTATCCCAGCTAGACTTTGCTCGACCAGCAGATACAGCATAGTATTGAAGCTTCTCCTTATGTATGTTATTGTTTATGCACTATTGATTTCATGTGTGGCACGCTTAGCTACTTTAGAGATTAGTGGCCCACGAGCACAATCCTAGTAGGCTATTGTCAGTGCATTGTCGGAGTACTTCTTCTTAATGTTTGCCATTTACTATTGTTTATTCTTATAATTCTTCTTATGTCAACTTAAAGCCTTTAATTGCCAGTGTGTTACTTATTGAATTGCTGTTCAAAATCCGATACTTACTTCTTACGAGTATTCGAGAAGCATCTAACTTTATCAGAAGATTCCTTGCTTGATGCTCGAGGACTATTGTTTAACGTAACGTAATAGTGCCGATCCGAAGTAGAGGGTGGAGGACTTCTTAAGTTCTTAGTCAAGGGTGGATTACTTCGGCTTCGGCCAACACTATTCTTTAGTGTTGTAGTACTTTCTTCTTTGTTTGATTGTTGACCAGACTAGATAACTCCCGTCTTGTTATTGGTCTGTTGTGTGAAACGCTAGTACCGAGTTCTTGTATACCCCGTTATAGCAGATAGAACTCTGGAGGGTAGTGGCGTTTTTTGTTCGGCTGGCAGTACTCTGGGGTTGGGATCGTGTGTTTCCGTTGTGGCAGCGAGCCATACTCGAGTCCTGTGTAAGAGCCCTAGTGTACCCGAGTGCCCGGTCGTAACAAATGGCGACCTTGCTTAGGATTTTGTGAACAGTATAATTTTCTGCAGAGTTGTACAACATTTGTTTGTTCGTACTTTAGCGTACATATTGAAGAACATTTTTTTTTGTAAGGCAATTAGGAGAGCATTTAAGAGACTCCAGTTAATTTAGGAATTAGTGCTTACATAAGGGAGTTTAACACTTTTGTCTCGAGAAATTTTTGTGAACTTCAGTATGTCGTGCCCTAGTACTGACGAGGAGCGAGAGATGCCATTTGAGGAGGTGCCGTTAGTAACTAGTGAGGAGGATGCTAGACTTTTTGTGAGTAAGCAGTACCATGTGACGGAGGGGAGGCTGACGGGGGTGGATATTTATGGCTTGCACCTGATAGCCAAGGTTTTGGGCAGATCCAATGTAGGAGGGATGTCCAAGGGGGAGCTGATTTCCTGGGTGTTGCGTGGGCGACATGGGGTTTCGGAGGAGAGGGCGTTTGGGGGGGTTCCTCCCCAGATCCCCTCTCACTCGACTCCCACAGTGCCGTCCACTCAGTTGCCGGAGGTTAGCACTCTCCCACAGAGGGATGAGAATTGGAAGATTGAAGTGCCCTCGGGCGGTGCGTATGGTGGTTCCCCAGTTCTTGCCCCCCCTCCTTCAGTAGTGGCAGCTCCCTCTTCCTGCCTGTCTCCAGATATGATATTTAGACTTGAGCTTGCTAAAATTGAGGCTGAGTCTAGGAAGCAGGAGAAGGAGATTGAGGCTGAGTCTAGGAAGCAGGAGAAGGAGATTGAGGCTGAGGTTAGGAAGCAGGAGAATGAGACTAGGAGGCATGAGATTGAGGTTAGGAGGCACGAGGCTGAGCTTAGGTACGACTCCGAGAAATATTGTGCTCAAATAGATTTAGATAAGACTCGTGCAGAGTCGACAGGGATTCGGATGGGCCGTGAGGGCCAAGTAAGAGAACAGTCCTTGTCCCACTTAGTCAAGTTGGTGCCGGCATTTAGTGAAACTGAAGTCACAGAATTTTTTAATCGTTTTGAGAAGAAGTGTAGGGAGCATAATTGGCCTGAAGAGAAGTGGGCAGCTCTGGTCTCCTCAAGACTTATGGGTAAGGGTCTGAAGGCTTATGATGCACTGCCTTTAGAGTCTTGCATTGACTACCCAGAATTGAAGAGAGCTGTCCTACGGGCATACGAGTTGCAACCAGAAACATATCGATTGAAGTTTCGGGGTGTTACAAAGACTAGGGAGGCGACCTTTCTTGAACATGCCCGGGACTTAAAAGATGCACTTACAAACTGGACACGTTCTGAGAAAGCTGAGACGGCCGAACAGTTGACTGAGCTGTTTCTGCTCGAGCAGTTTTATAAGTGTACTGGTGCAGATATGACTTTAACTATTAAAGAAAAGAACCCTAAAACTCTACAGGAGGCAGCTGAGATGGCTGACCTCCGGCTATCACAAATTCGTGGGTGCGGGTCTGCCCAGCGTAGTGAGGCAGGTAACAAGGGGCGTGATGCCCCACCCCCCCGAGTTAGTGATATACCTTATGCAAACAAGTACAAGAGCTATGATACCAAGACTGACCACAAGACTAGCACCGTCCCATTTAAGAAGGGGCCGGGCCCTTCCCAGTACCAAGGGAAGCCCAAAGGGGAGTTGGAGTGTTATCATTGTCATGAAAAGGGGCACTTTGCAAGAGTCTGTCCTAGCAAACCACCTACAGCAGCTGTGTCTTTGGCCTGCAACATTGGTGTGTCTCCGAAGTTTTCTGAGTTTGCCCGGGGCAGTTCGTCAGAGGCTGAGGCACAGCCAATGCAGAAGCACCTGGGAGGCTCGAACCCTGCTCAGGATGTTTTTTGCGACCATAGAGGGCGGGGTTGCGTGATGTGGGCGGGGCGCAAGCATGGAGTAGAGGTCTTGCGTGATACAGGTGCTTCCCAGACTCTGATGAATAACTTGACTGGCTACCCTGTAAATGCGGCTCGGGTGGTAGTGGTGCAGGGTATTAATGCAACTCGGTCATACCCGCTGGTGCGGTTGGAGTTGGAGGTGGATGGTGTGGCACGTGAATTGGATGTCGGGATTGTGGAGAAACTGCCAGTGGAGGGCGTCGACCTTCTTCTCGGCAACGACTTTGCAATGCCCGCTTCTGAGGTTCTACCCTTAGTCGTTGCCGAGAGGCCGGCCGACGTGAGTAGGGAAGAGCGAGAGTGTGTCGAGCGGTGCCAGGCACAACCCATGGCGTGTGCTGTCACCCGAGCTCGAGCAGCTACAGTGTCACAGCCTAGTCCTCCGTCTTCAGACCAGCAGAGGAACGATCAACAGGAGGAGGCTAAAGCTGGAGTTGGTTTTAAGAGTTTTGACTCGGCGGCTCTCCTGGGTGATTCAGTATTGGCACCTATGTTAGAGTCTGGAGAGGCCCCAGGACCTGTCACAGCTAGTGAGGAGGTAGGGCCGGAAGAGACTCCGAGGCAGCAACGTTACACACGGAGAGAAAAAAGGGTTGCTCAGTTTGATATTGGGGAAGGACTTGGGTTGCTTCGGAAGCATCTAGACAGGTTGGCTCCCTCAGATATTTGTAAACTGCAGTTGGAGGATCCGGAAGTTCAGAAGTGTGGTAATGGTGCTGTCGAGATTAAACACGAGGACGGGGAAGCATGTCATGTGAACCTGTTGGAGGAGTTTGTGAGGCAACCACCTGAGCAGCCTACTGTCCCTGCGTTGGTCTGCCGCGGCCAAGGTGGAGAAGGAGAGGGGGGCAGTAGGGCACAGGTGGAGGAGAGTAGGGATTGTCATGTCTCGGCGAAGCAGTGGGCGGGGGACACGAGTCTGGTGGCTGTGGAAGCGCTAGAGCACCTGCCTGAGCAGCAGTGTGCAGCACTCCAGCACCAGCTCGGTTCATACCCCACTGTGGTCGTGCCGAGCCCCTGAGTCTCACAACTCGGACGGTGCGAGATGTTCCGCGGGCAGGTCACGTGAATGTTAAAAGACCGTTAGCCTCGTTGTTTCGGTGGTTCAAGGTGGGCGACGAGGCTTTGGCATGGTTGCCAGGTCAGGGTCGACCCATGGCTGCCAAGGGTGGTGGTCAAAAGGAGGACATTGAGCAGATTGGTAAGGTCGGCTGTGGTATCGCAGTGCCCGGTCGTCGCATAGCCTCCCAATGCTGCTCTAGTCTAATGCAACAACCCTACCATAGACCGACTGTATCTGGCCATGTCTCTAAAAGCGGTGATGCTGAGCAGGCAGATGTCGTCACAAGGAATGTGGGGGTGCGCATGTACGGTATCGGCGGGGAAGCCTTAGCAATAATGAACTGTGGGAGTGACTGCACAGGTGGTACTGATTGTCCCTCTCATGACCTGGCTGTTCTAGGGACGAAGGTGGAGAAGGAGGGAGACTACAGGTTAGAAGCTGCGGTCTCGGCTGGGTTGTGGGAGGGCACTAGGCATGTTGTTCGTGGAGACAGTGCAAGGCAGTTGTTTACTAGGCTATGGCAGTACTTTCGCATGTTTGTTGCTTCTCCAGGCCTGATGTACGGGGTAGAATCCGACATGCAGGCTGGAGATAGTGCAAGGCTCAGTTTAATTCCCTACCGTATAAATCCTGCTCGACAGCCTATGGTGCAAGCAGAGCTGGATTACGTGTGGACGAAGGGTCTGAGGGATAAGGAATGTCGTGAGTGGTCGTTGCCTGTAACTTTGCAACCGGTGTTAAGTGGCAAGATCAGTGAGTGTGTTGATTGTGAGAGTGTGTATGCATTATCCCTGACAGACGCCTATACCTTATCAAGAGTTGACACCATAGACCGCCTCGGGGCTGCATTGCCTATCACGAGGGTGGATTTAGTGAAAGTTTGCTGGCAGGTACCTTTGTACGAGCGTGCTGGAGAGGTGTGTGGTTTTGTTGTGGACGGAAGTACCTGCCAGTGCAATGTTATGCCTGACGGACTTAAGAATGCACCAGCAACGTGTCAGAACCTGATGAATGAAAGTGAAAAGGACAATGATGCGCTGGGGCATTTCGAGGTCTATGTTCCAGCCTATGGTCCGGTCGTTGTAGTTTACCCAGATCATCACCCTCTCAAGATCTTGGACCAGTTTCACAATCGGAATATGAGGCTGACCAGGTGGTCACTAAGGTTATTGGTATATAACCTGGACATCGCCATATTGCCGGTTGTGACAACGAGGTTGCAGATGGTCGTTCAAGGGTATATGATCCTGGGTAGATTGACACACGGGTAGCCTCCTGCTTTAGTTTGAGTAGTATTTTGCGCTTGGTGCTTGTTGGCTCGCGGTTGTAGCCCAGCGTATTGGGTCGTAAAGCAGGAGTTGAGCGTTTGGTATAGAAGAAAAAATAGGCTGCCCTTATAGTGCAGCCGGAAAAAACATATTAAAATATAAAAATCATAAAAAACTCTTTCTTTTGTTATAGATAATTGTATAAGTTTGTCATAGCCTATAGAGTTTGAGTAGTCCACGAACTATCAAACGGCTGAGCTGCTGTAAGCTCGCTCTGGGAGCATGATATTATGTCTTTTACTATTGTTGGGAGGAGTTATGAAATGTGATTTTTTTTTATAAGATGTGTTTTAGTGGTAAACTCAGCGTTGTTTTAGTGCCATGCGGTCGCTGGGTGTGAGGGGTTTGATGAGGTTCTGTGTGTCAGATTTTAGCTCAGGGTTGAGCAAGTAAAATCTTGGGGGAGGTGTGACGCATGCCGAGTATGAGCATGCTGTACAGAACGCTCAGTCAGGCCCCACTCTCGCTAGGATCGTCAGGGCAGGAACTTTGGCTGTAGTCTGTGTAGAGTTTCCTAACTCAGTTTATGTGAACCGTTGTACTATAAGTATTATAATTATGTATTTTGTTTTCTTCTAAGTCAACGAGTTCTATTTTATATCATTAGATATAAGTATTGTGTGTGGGACTTATATATAATGATGAGAGAGAGAGAGTTATGTAACAACGGCCAGTGAGCGCGCCACGAGGTGTGTAGGCCTCACTCCCTCCTCCCTCCTCCCTCCTCCCTCATCAAGCGCGTGGGAAATCCTTTGTCGATCCCAGATTGAGAGAGAATATGACGTCATGATTGCCAGTGGGCGGTCCTTAAGTGGTTTGCGATATGCCGCTAGAGGGCCGAGTATAAAAAGGAGAGGTCCTCGCCACAATTCTTTAGAACTCATCAGGCAGAGCGACTTCTCATATCCCTTGCAACTATCCATATTCTTCCGACTGATGTGAACTTTCTCTACTCTCTGAACAGCCTATCTTCTTCTCTTCTCGTCCCTTTTTAACCAATGACCCCTTTGGTGCAGATTTAGTCAGCCAAAGTATTATCGCTTGAGTTCTCACGAGATAAGTGCCTGTTAGATAGCCTATTTTTGGAAGGGTTAACTAGAATAGGATTGATTGATGTTTGTTGCACTCGTATATGCATTTCCCTGTGTGCGATTATTCATGTTCCTGTTTTCTGCTGGTTTAGGCAATGCTAGACTGGGATAGGGTTTCTGAGTTGTGATTTCCTATGAGTACTAGGTTGCGGTTGAACCAGTACAATTGCAACGGAGACGTGGAACGCCTAGGTGGTCTTTCTGACTGTGTACCGTGGGAGTTTAGCACTGTGTTGCGAGTGAGGGCTTTTGCCTCTGCCACCCAACACTGTGCTATCTCATTTGCTTGACTTTGAGAGGATCGCCAGGAGAGAACCAGATACTAGTGATCTGGATCTCTCAAGAGAGCATCCCGTCAATTAACGTAATTTGGCCGCACAGTCTTAAGGACCTCGCTAGGCTACGAGCCGCTTGCTCAGCCATTGTCTCTTAACCTTATGTATCCCAGCTAGACTTTGCTCGACCAGCAGATACAGCATAGTATTGAAGCTTCTCCTTATGTATGTTATTGTTTATGCACTATTGATTTCATGTGTGGCACGCTTAGCTACTTTAGAGATTAGTGGCCCACGAGCACAATCCTAGTAGGCTATTGTCAGTGCATTGTCGGAGTACTTCTTCTTAATGTTTGCCATTTACTATTGTTTATTCTTATAATTCTTCTTATGTCAACTTAAAGCCTTTAATTGCCAGTGTGTTACTTATTGAATTGCTGTTCAAAATCCGATACTTACTTCTTACGAGTATTCGAGAAGCATCTAACTTTATCAGAAGATTCCTTGCTTGATGCTCGAGGACTATTGTTTAACGTAACGTAATAGTGCCGATCCGAAGTAGAGGGTGGAGGACTTCTTAAGTTCTTAGTCAAGGGTGGATTACTTCGGCTTCGGCCAACACTATTCTTTAGTGTTGTAGTACTTTCTTCTTTGTTTGATTGTTGACCAGACTAGATAACTCCCGTCTTGTTATTGGTCTGTTGTGTGAAACGCTAGTACCGAGTTCTTGTATACCCCGTTATAGCAGATAGAACTCTGGAGGGTAGTGGCGTTTTTTGTTCGGCTGGCAGTACTCTGGGGTTGGGATCGTGTGTTTCCGTTGTGGCAGCGAGCCATACTCGAGTCCTGTGTAAGAGCCCTAGTGTACCCGAGTGCCCGGTCGTAACAAGCTAGTGACCCTTCTAGGTTGCTTGTCCTCCAAAACACTGAGGATCAAGTGTCCAAACAGTGGTTTAGAGTGGGTAAGGGAACATTGGAAAGGGAATTACTGCCCTGGAACTAATGTCCGTGGCAGGATTAGGAAGTTAGTAGGGGACAGATGGGTTAGTAACTGAGGGGGGGGGGGATAAAATAAAGTTATTCATTTACAAACGCAGTCAGTCGCGGGTTTGATGAGAGATATTTGTCTAGGCGGAGTTTAAATGAATCAACGGTGATGCAGTCTATAACGTTTCGGGGAAGCCCATTCCACAAGTTGACAACTCGATTGAAGAAGGAATTCTTAGATTTGTGTGAGTTAAAAGATTTACCAATAATTTTGCAACCGTTTCCCCGCGTGTAATTAGATTGGTCGATAGTGAAGTACTTACTACAGTTCATATTGTCGATGCCTTTGATGATTTTGAACACTTGAATTAAGTCACCTCTTAATCTGCGCTGGGTTAAAGGAAATAGATTTAATTCTCTAAGACGCTCTTCGTATGGTTTGTTCTTTAGGCTAGGTATCATTTTGGTAACTCTACGTTGAACTCGTTCTAGCTTGTTTATATCTTTTTTGGTAATAACGGCACCAGGATTGAACGCAGTATTCCAGAAGAGGGCGGACTAAGGAATTGTAAAGGGTTAGGATAACTTAAGAACATAAGAACATAAGAAAATGGGAGTCTGCAGAAAGCCGATTGGCCTAAGCAAGGCAGATCCCTGTCCCACACAACCCCAATTACAAAGCCCAATTATAGGCTCAACACTCTAATACCCTGAGGATCATCTTACCAAAACGGTTAGAGATTAACGCAGGATTACGGGGGTCTGCAGAGCGCTGATTGGCCCAACCCTGCTGATCCCCCTTCACACCCAACCCTTCTCGTCCATATGCTTATCCAATTTTATCTTAAAGCTCCCTATCGTTTTTAATCCCACTATAGCACTTGGTAGTCCATTCCACCCATCTACAACTCTGTTACCAAACCAATATTTGCCTATATCTTTTCTGAAACGAAATTTATCTAATTTGAAACCATTGGTACGAGTTCTTTCGCTATCACTGAGCTTTAGTACATTTGTCATGTCCCCTTTGTTAATCCCACTAACCCACTTGAACACCTCTATCATATCCCCTCTAACTCTGCATCTCTCTAACGAATGTAAGCCTAATTTCTTCAACCTTTCTTTATACGGAAGATTTCTAATATTATGGATCATTTTTGTCATTCTACGTTGTACTCTCTCCAATGAATCTATGTCCATTCTGTAATAAGGACACCAAAATTGAACAGCATAATCCATATGGGGTCTCACTAATGACAAGTAAAGTTTTAAGATAACATCAGCAGTTCTGTTACTCACACTCCTTGAGATGAACCCGAGAATCCTGTTTGCCTTGTTTCGAACGCTTATACACTGTTGTCTAGGCTTCAAATCATTGCTAACAAACACACCTAGATCTTTCTCACAATTCGAGTTTTCTAATTCCACATTAGCTAGTTTATATTTAACATTTGTATGCATCTTCCCTATCTTTAATACCTTGCATTTGTCAATGTTAAACTTCATCTGCCAATTTACTGACCATTCGTGTAAGGTATCTAGATCCCTTTGGAGGCACTCTATATCTCTATCTGAATCAATTGTTCTCCCCATTTTGGTATCGTCTGCAAATTTACTTATCCTACTAGTTATACCTAAATCAAGGTCATTTATGTATATAACAAACAACAGAGGACCTAATACAGATCCCTGGGGGACACCACTTTTGACTGCTCCCCATTCTGACTTCGTACCATTTATGCTGACTCTCTGCTTCCTACCAATTAGCCATGACCTAATCCATCCCAACAACGCCCCACCTATTCCATGCGTCTCAACCTTTCTCATCAATCTCTCATGGGGGACTCTGTCGAAAGCTTTACTGAAATCTAAATATATTATATCATATGACTTGTCATTATCTACTGCTTCATATACCTCTGAGAAAAAACTAAGCAAATTAGTAAGGCAAGAACGTCCCTGAGTGAATCCATGCTGAGAAGAATTTATTAAATTAAATGTATCTAAGTGGTTTCTAATTTTACTAGCAATAATTGACTCTAGTAGCTTTCCTATGATTGATGTAAGACTAATGGGACGGTAATTGGATGCTATTGATTTGTCACCTTTTTTGAAGATCGGAACTACGTTTGCAAGCTTCCAAGCTTCTGGAACTATACCTGTCTCCAATGACTTGTTAAATGACTTGTTCTTTGGATTTATGCTCAAATGACCTGCCTATAAAGCCAATTATTTTGTTTGCCTTCTTAACAACTTCTGAACATTGTTGACTCGGTTTTAGGTTACTCGATATTGTTACTCCCAGATCGGTTTCTCTGTTTACATTCTTAAGCTGAGTGCCATTCATCGAATAGTTTGCTTTCTCATTTAGGTATCCGATATGTAGTACTTTACGTTTATCCGCATTGAAACTCATTTGCCAAATTTGGGCCCAACATGACAATTTATCTAGATTGTGTTGCATATCGTCAACTTGTTCTTTTGAGAGTACGCTATTTGCAATTTTTGTATCGTCAGCAAATTTTGAGATTGTACAGGTGAGACCCTCATCTATGTCGTTGATGTAAATTAGAAAGATAATTGGTCCTAGTACCGATCCCTGGGGTACCCCGCTACTTACATTGGTCCATTTAGATGCCTTACCGTTTATGACTACTCTTTGCTTTCTGTCGCTGAACCAATTTTCTATCCATTTCAACACACCGTCTTGTATTCCATGCGCTTTTAGTTTTAGCAGTAAACGTTTGTGGGGAACTTTGTCAAAGGCCTTTTGAAAATCAAGGTATATAATATCTACAGCTTTACTCTCATCGTAGAGGTTGAGGATATCGTGGAAGAAGTCTAAGAGGTTTGTTAAACAGGAACGTTTTTTACGAAAGCCGTGTTGAGTAGAGTATCTTTAAGTATGTTATTTTCCTCTAAGTGATTTACGAGTCTGTCTCGTATGACCGTTTCTAGCATTTTACATACAACTGAGGTTAAGCTAATTGGACGATAGTTACTAGGTAGGGATTTGCTGCCTTTTTTTAATATCGGTGTTACGTTGGCTAGCTTCCACTGATCGGGCATAGTTCCAGACTGCAAGGATTTATTGAATAGTAATGTCAGTGGTTTGGAGAGCTCATCCTTAGCTTCCTTTAGAACTCTAGGCGAGATTGTATCAGGTCCAGGCGTTTTATTTACCTTGAGTTTATCTAAACAATTCAATACTTCTCTCTCTGTAACGGTGATATTGCTTAGAACATCTGAATTATCAATCTGAATCGGCGATGGTGTAGGGATATCACTGAGGTCTTCTGTTGTAAAAACTGATGCAAAGAAGGTATTGAGGGCATTACTCATTTGTACTTCGTCTTTGGTGTATTCTCCATTTTCATCGACTAACGGTCCAACAGTTGAAGTAACTACTTTTTTCTTTCTGATATAACTATAGAATTCTTTCGAGTTTGTTTTACTTTGATTCGCAATATGTAACTCTAAGGTCTTTTTACTTTGCTTAATTAACTTTTTGGCTTTGCGTCGTAGCTCTACAAATTTCACCCGTTCTTCGTCATTTTGTGAGGATTTTAATCTATCATTAGCAAATTTTTTAGCAAGCAGGCAGTTTGAAATATCTTTATTCCACCATTTGGGCTTATTATTATGGCCTGGACGCCGTATTTTCGATGGTATGCAGTCTTGCACTGCTTTTAGGTAAGTGGCTTCGAATAACTTCCAAGATGTATTTATGTCGTTATTGTGAATTAAAAAGCTCCAGTCAGTTTCTTTAAACATAGCTCTAAGTTTATGGAAGTTTGCTTTCTTGAAATTAGGGACTTTTTTATGCTACTATTTGGTTCGTTTCTAGTAAACTTTAAAGTGAAAGTTATCGTACGATGGTCGCTGTTACTGAATTCATCACCAACATTCAAATTCTTTATTAATTCTTCTTTTGTTGCAAGTACAATGTCAAGAACGTTATTACCACGGGTTGGCGTTCGAACAAATTGATAAAGCGAACTCTCTTGCAAGTTCGTATACAAGTCATGTCCGAAGTATGAAGTAAGAGTATCGCCCCACTTGGTCACAGGTAAATTAAAGTCGCCAAAAATTACGGTATCTTGTGAGTTACTTACATCTGCAATTTGTTCGTAAATTTCTTGGTCAGTTTGCACTGATTGAGCTGGAGGTCTGTATATTAATGCAAGTATTATTTTTGTACCTTTATTATTCTTTATTAGCACAAAAGATGCGTCGACGTTCACAATTTGAGGTTTTGACAAGAGGGTAGGGTTACGACTTTCTTTGATATAAAGTAAAACGCCACCTCAATTTCGAT
>JBAKBP010035591.1:0-19341 GCA_037953745.1 Lithodes maja
CCTGGGTGGGGCTTTGGTTTCCCGGGCGTTTCTGCACCCTCCTCAGCTCCCCGCCATGGAGTGGCTTCGGTCACCCAGGCTTTATTGTGGTCGGCAGGGAGGGTTCTGTGGGGGCGCTCGGTTATGCCTTGGCCCTGCTCGGGGCCTTGGGGCTGTTCGGCCAGGCAGCTTGGGGAACAACAACAACAAGAACAACAACAACATACAGTAGTCCACTTTCAAGCGCCCGCGGGTAGCCAGTTTGAAACGACCGCCGCGGGGAGAAAGAGTCCTACATCATAAGTGCAACGCTAATTCTCTTATGGAATCGCCTTATAATTGGGGTACTCGCTTCGAAAAATCTTCGTAAAAAATAAGATAGAAAAAATAACTTAAAACTTGTTATATTAGTGCTTTCCATCTCGGTGGATTTCTTGCGTGGATTCTATCCTGACGTTGCTCTTAGAGACGCCATACTTCCTTCAATGACATATTAAGACTAAACTCAAGACATCAAACGAATGGGAAGGGGATGGAAGGGAGGGCCCTACATTGTCAATGATTTCGGGGCCACTACTAAATATTAGGTTTTCATTCTTCCCTCCGGGACTCGAACCTATAATTTAATGGTGGCCCCTCCATCATTGATGATATACCTGATATGTCAAGACTGGAGGGGGACATTTGTGACAATATCAAACCACTAACAAATACCTTAGTTAGAGACAAAGAATCATATACAGTAACAATTTAAGTCTTTAACCCTTTCGTTGCGGGTGACATTCTGGAACGTCCTGGCAAGGTACAGCAATTTCCAGGCTTTAAAAGCCTGTAAAAAACGTGAGGGGCCCACCTCCGACCCTCAGAGCAGCGAGCGGCTCACTACACTGTGTCTCGCGCGGGTCTCTCTCTGTGTCTCACAGCAGTGTAGCCAAGCTAGCGAGTGCTACCAAATAGCGAGTTTCCCGCGTTTCACTGGCACGACTGCGGGTGAACCAGACCACGTACAGGGCCCGTTCTGGTCTCATTTTGAAGCTATTTTTGGCAGAATACACTTCATTTAATGCAGATGCTTGATTTATCATTCAGGAGTGCCTGAATATGCCCTAAATAGCCCAAACATAGCCGCAGCCAATGGGTTAATGCTTACATACAATAAAGTACAAAATTGGAAAGAAAGCAGTGCGTTAGTTCGAAGAATATCTGCTTGTACTTGACCGACTAGGTACATATGATACGATCTCACATTGAGATTCATAAACATTTGTTGTTTTAGGAACTTACTTGTATTCCTATTCAACTACTCCAGAAACATATATCCTTGGATTACATCTTCTGTCCTTAACCCTCCGGGCCCGGGCTGGTCTGCCAAAGGACGGTCGCCCGTACCCGGGCGAAATGGCCGAAAAACGTCTAGGCCTAGGCTACCGTATTTTTGTTAATTTTAACTGCTAGAAATTTCCCACGCATCTATAAACGTAGTGCGGTTTCCAATCTGTAGACTGGCATTGAGTAGAGCTCTCTAAGTCAACTGGTTCAGTTGTGATGACAATTTCAGTGGAGCAAATTTTTCCGCGATGTTGACAATATCGGAGCTTTTCACACACTAATTTCGTCTGACGTCACAACAATAACATTGATCCGACGTCTCCTTATTGTTTTTGGAGGTGCGGTGACGCAACGATCGGCTTTGTTTACATGCGTCGGACGCACGGCATTCAGACCAAGCTGAATAGGCTTTCAAGCTTACTGCCTAGTAACAGGACACCCGGGCTCCTGCCCTTTTTTCGTGGTGTCCCTTCACACGGAAGGGTTAAAGCTATTTGTACATTCCTTATAATTTGTACACTTTATTATACTATATAGTTGTAACTATGATAGATCTCTTTAACCCTCCCGCCTCGGCTACGCATTACAGTACATAAATATTCCCCGAGACCCGGGTGTTTTGGCTGAAAAACGTCTAGGCTAGGCTACCGTATCTTTGTTTTTCTGACTTCTTCCCGCATTCCCGCGCATCCCCAAGCGTAGCTGTGTTATTTACCTGCGTTAAGTAGAGCTCTCGAAGTCAACTGGTTCAGTTGTGATGATGATTTCATTGGAGATAACTTACGGCAACAACAGCCACTTTACACTACTTTTCGATACTTAACAACAACATACAGGCACACACGAACAAGCGACGCTCTCCTTCTTGTGGCCGGAGATGCGGGGCGTCGGTCCAGCCGGCTGTTGTTTACATGCGTCGGACCGACGCCTCACACACCAGGGTCACAGGCTTTCAACCAATGGTACAATGTTGTACCACCCGGGTTCCTCGGGTCAAAACAAAATGGTACACACGTGTACCACCCGGGGTTGAAGGGTTAACAATAGAAAATTATTTTAGAGCTGTAGAACCAGCTCGACTTCTTAAGTATCACAATTTGTGACCTTATCACATCATCCGGCGGAGGGGCTCTAGGGGTCTTTGGGCTTACCCGCACCCCCCCCCCCCCTCCTTTTTCCTCCTTTAAGATTAAACTTAATTAGTAATAGCACATGGACTTAACTAGACCCGCTGCCGTAACGCCACACAGGTTAGCTTTGGCTTATCCAGAGCCACAGACAGGTATCGCGTCAAGAAAGTAAGGTTGGAGGCCCACAATTTAGTGTTAGCTATGTCCTCAATCAAATAGTTCTGTAAAAAGCTGAGAGAGACGGCCCACTTTCTGATATTATGGGCTCTGCCCACTACACCGGGATTACTTTCTCTAATGACGTCTACGAGTAAAGAAGCTAATTTCCTTCTCGTGACTCGAGTACCTGTGCTGTTTACCCATAAGAAGCCTGGTTTTTGAGGTTGTGCCACCCTCATATCTATCTATCTATCTATCTATTGCCTGACGCCGCAATCCCTGAAGGGGTGGCCACGAACGAACCGCCACCCTCATAAATTTGATTAAAGCTTGCACCGGGCACAAAATGTGATGCGTATGTCCGCGTTTGAGTGCCGGGACTGTAATTTCTGAAAATACATGGTCACAATGTTCATTCTTTGCTATAAATGTGGGAGACGGAGCGATTTGTAAGTGTTCATTCAGTCTCCCTCACCTGCGGCAATTAGGTTCGTTGCGCATCGCCGCCAGCTCAGATACTCTGTTTCCTGTTGCCAAAGTCATAAGGAACACAGCCTTCTTTAATAATGAGTCAAAGTCCTGCGCATGATTATACTTGCACGAATGAAACAAAGATAAAGCTTTGTCCAGTGACCAGGTAGGCATGAGCTGACGTGGTGGTGGGCGTAGTTTGAAACATGCCCTCATGAACCCTTTCTCCTCCGCTTGTGGTATGGATAGACCAGTAAGGTCATAAAAGGGGGTTTCTAATGGTAGACAAGTGGTTCTGCAGTGTAACTACAGAAAAACGTTTTTTGTTCAAACAAATAGTCTAAGTACTTAAAGACCAAAGCTACTGATGAGTCTGTTTGCATCGTTTCTACTGTGAGAATATGATAGTAAACAAAGCGGAATTTACCTATAAACTCACAGGAGTTAACTTACTTTTATTGGTTGATAGGGATAGATAGCTCAATGATAGTGGTAGGAATAGATAGAAGATATAGTGGCCACTAAGAGTTAAAAATTAAAGTGACTTAGCATGAAACAGGTGGTTGTATTGGAGCGGCTAGAAGGAGGTCTTGATGAGGTCGTAGCTAAAGCGATTCTGGTTTGTCTTGGAGCGAGGGACCCTCAGGTTATCGAATATGACGCATGCGCAGTTATCTTATCTACCAAAGCGTCATTTAACTAACTACAAGATATATCAGATTTATTATAATCTATCTATCTATCTATTGCCGGACGCCTTACTCCCCTTACGAGGGTGGCCATACACAGAATGCCCCCAAGCGGACCTATTCCCTGTGAGAGGGACAACCCGAGCCAGTTTAGTAAAGGACTTACAGGATTGACCACTCAATTTAGGATCCGTCCGACTCCGAGGCCCTCTGTGTATCTTGTTAGCACTATTTTTCTACAGTGGTGTTCGGCTAATCCATCCACTAACCTGCCTTACCCTTAGGTAAGCAGTACGGATTTGTATCAGGTTTACTCCCCTAGACAGGTTGCCAACCAAGGCTGACGAGTCCCATCCACCCGGATTTGTATAAGGTTGTCTCCCCTAGATGAGTTGCCGACCAAGGCTAAAGAGTCCCATCCACCCATATTTATTATAATGACAACCCAATATAATAATGGATAATAAACCCATAAAGACTTAATACTAAATAGTATATGTCTTTTATATAGATATATAATTTAGCGTAATACTGGAGCCTAATTTGAACTTCCAGTATGTTCACTTAACATAAACTGTCGAGTTATTTACGAGTCTCGACACATTCCCACCACCAATATATACAATATCTACAATAATCCCGCAGCGATGTTAGATCTCCAAAGCTGTGAAGAGCTAACAGCGGCTCGGCGAAGAGGTAATCTTCCAACAGGATCGTTACTGGCAGATGGTCCAGCGACCGCTGGTAACATAGGGGGGGGAGTCGTGAGAGCTAACACCATCACCAGTGACCGCCGGTTGAGGGATCGAAATGCTTTCGATTTCCTGTTCCAATGGATACAACTTGACGATGGGTCGAGTGGTCAGGCCAGTTTTTGTCCTAATCTGGACCATTCTAACCAGATCATCTCGTCCTGGGTATAGTTTAACTACCCTATCAAGTTTCCAAAGGACACGAGGTCCCTCGTCATGTATAAGAATGATGGCCTTAACCTTTGGCCATACACTGCTTGATGAGCCTCTTTTATTCTTATAGGCTTCTCGTAGTGATGCCAAGTATTCACTAGACCAACGCCTCATAGGTCCCGGATCAATTTATTGATGTAATTGTACCTGCTGTGTATCGCTGCTTTACTATCGTAACTAGGATCCTGCAGCTCACCTAGCTGAATTAGGTCCTTTGGGAAGTCACAAAGTCTACGACCTTTAACCAGCATGGATGGAGTAATAGGGCAAGGGTCCTCCAGATCACCCGAGACATATGTTAAAGGGCTATCATTCACGGTAGCCTCCAGCTCTAATAGGACAGTAGTTAGTTCCTCAAAGGAGACTAGAGCACGACCTAGTACTTTTTTAAGCCCAGCCTTCACAATACCTATGGCTCTCTCCCAGATAGCTCCGAACCAAGGCGCACGTGCTGGAATAAAACGCCATTCACATCGGATTTCGGCAAGATGAGCCCGAAGACTGGGATCGCTTTGTATATCTTCCAAGTGTTTGGAAGCTCCCACAAACGTCGCAGCATTGTCGCTTAACATTATCTGCGGAAATCCCTGCAAAATCCCTGCCTACTACAAAATCTCCGGAACGCATGGATAAAGCTGTCACAGGTCATATTGCTAACTACTTCAATGTGAATAGCTCTTGTAGTAGCGCACGTAAATAAAAGCATATAAGCCTTGTTGTTGTGTGAGCCCCGGACAGGAATTGCTCCTGTATAATCAACCCCCGTGACCTCGAAGGGATCTCTAGGAGTAGTCCTGATGTCTGGTAGAGGAGGTACTCTAGCTTTCGCGTAGCTATTACAGTCAGGACCCCCAATTCGCGAGAATAGGGGTGACAGGAGGCATCGCGTATTGTGAATTCGTGTATTGTGGAACTAACTTTAAATGGGAATAATTAGATTGGGTGACGTCTCTCAATTATGGCCTATTTTCGAAATTTTTGGCCTTATTTTCGACATTTTTGGCTCTACAGTACAGTCTATATCTTGTATATAATAAGAACAATGAATAAAAATATGAAACCTTACCTTAAAATTAGTAGTAGATAGGCTAGGACTAGGACTAGGACCGTAGGACTTCACGATTTTCTCCAACTTCTCCCTCCCTGACCAAATCGTACGAACAGTTTACTCTGACAAGCCTATTGCACAGTTTCCTTCTCCTTTTTTCTTGCGATCCAACACTTCCACCTTCATTTTGTGTGTTATCTTCTTATATTGGCGTGGCATGGCGAAAAAAGTGGCAGGCACTACAAACGTTTGGTCACTCCGCACGGCTATGAGCGCTTGAGCGGGACTGTGGGAGGGAGGGAGGGAGGGTAAGCGGGAGGGAAGGCAGGCGTATGCCCGTCTTCTTCTTTTTTCAGAGCTACTCCTGGGCCTCGCGAAACGTAGACGTGCTCGCGTATCAAGCGGGAATAGCGGATTTGGCCTCTTCTTAGCTCTCGATTCGTGTATTGTGGTACCACCTCGCGTAATTAATGTTTAATTAATTAATGTTATTTTCGAGGGGTAACTCGTGTATTAGGGTTTTCGCGCATTGTGGAATCGTGTATTGGGGGTCCTGACTGTACCTGTATTTTAAGACAGGTTATACACTTACTGGTCACTTGTTTAACTGCTCGTCCTCAGGGACTCGGGGCTGTTCGGCCAGGCAGCTTAGGGAACAACAACAACAACAACAACAACAACAACAACTGCTCGTCTTATCTTAGGAATCCACCACCTCTGCCGTATATATGCGACCATGTGATTAACTCCATAGTGACAACAGACGCGATGACACATATTGATGAGCATGGTAGTGAAAGGATGTTCGGAAGGCAGTAGTATCGGATATTTCATTGAATCTGGAAGAGCCGCTAACTTCAATCTACCTTCACATACAATTAATCCTCCTTTCATGACAAGTCCTAATTGGTTTACTAAATTATTGCGAGTACCCTTGTCACCAGACAGCATCTCGTACTCCTTTGGGAAGCATTCCTGCTGGCATCTTTGAGTTATAATCTTTTCTGCTACTTTTAGTTCCTTTATGCTGAGGAGGGCACTGTCTGTGGGAGACGTCCCTTTAATTTTTGCCTTCAAATTATTCTTGTATCGAATAGTCCATGCAACTACCCGAATGAATTTATCATAACTGCCATATTTTTCCCAGTTCCATAACCGTGTGTCCTGTTCATCATTAGTCCCAATGACTTGGCTAGTTACTTTTGGCGTTGTTGTTGTTGCTCCCCAAGCTGCCTGGCCGAACAGCCCCAAGGCCCCGAGCAATTCCAAGGCCATAACCGAGTGCCCCCACAGAACCCTCCCCGCCGACCACAATAAAGCCTGGGTGACCGAAGCCACTCCATGGCGAGGTGCTGAGGAGGGTGCGGAAACGCCCGGGAAACCAAAGTCCCACCCAGGGCCCTGTGCCCCTCAGCAATTATGAAGAGAAAGTTGAGGGGCAAGGGAAAAATGTGACGCTTTGGCTTCCAATCTTGGTAGATTGGGAGGTCAATCCACGGAAGAGACGCCGTCACTTGAGATCTAGAAAATATATAAGTTAAAGGAAAAGTCAGAGTAAGCTATGGGGATGGCAGAGATTGCTCAGCTCTCACTCTGATAGACCAGCCCATCACCACATGACTAGAACCCAATCCTCTCAGCATCAGCTAGGAAAGGCCCTAGAAAGCCGCCTTTGGCGGGGGGATAGCTCCCCTATTTCAACCCCTTTCGGAGTTGGGCACCCGCCCTACTTTTGGCGTTGGGTCATCTGGTAATATGTCTTCTGGCCACTCGTCTTTGTTTCGGAGCCACATGGGCCCCTCCCACCAAAACACAGAAGATTTCAGATGTTTTGCCGAAACACCTCTAGACAGTAAGTCACTAGGGTTTTCTTTAGAGGACACGTACCGGAATTCTACAGTCAGAAGAAGGGATTTGATTTCGTCAACACGGTTTGCGACATACACTGGAAGCTTCTTCATACTACGCAACCAATGCAATGTAACCTGGCTGTCGCACCATAATACAATTTTGTTGACTTTTACAATTTTATGATAGACTTCCTCCACAAATTTGATTAATCTGGCGGCTAGCAAAGCAGCAGTTAGCTCTAGTCTTGGTATTGTTATGGATCTTATGGGAGCGACCTTTGCTTTAGCGATGACCAGACAGCTATGTTCCGGGCTCACAAAATATATTGCAGTGCCATAGGCGACACCACTTGCCTCGCTAAACGCATGAAGTTCCACTGAGTCAGCATATACCGTCCTCCGAGGATAAGTAAAGTCACAGCAGAGGTGCAGGTCCTTGGTAACTGTAGACCATTTGGTAGCGGATCGTCCCAATCTAGTTTCAGTCTCCATAATTGCTGTAAGAAAATTCTGGACCTTATTGTAACGGGCAGTAGTACACCGAGTGGATCGAACAGTTGAGCCGCCACTCTTAAGCGCTCTCTCTTTGTTGCCTTATTGGTCTCTGGGAGACTTGCGTTGAACGTCAACAGATCAGAGTCAGGTAACCATAAGAGTCTTAATGTTTTCACTCGCTCTTGATTCTTGGCAGCAACACCATCCAATTGCAGGAGGTCACGTAGTTGAGGACTATTGGTAGCCCATTCTCTGAGATATAAATGTGCTTGAGACATTATTCTTTGGCCATCCCAGTAATGCTTAATGACAGTCTCTTCATCACTGCCTGTACCCTGGAGGTTGTCAATGTACAAACCTTCCTTAATCCTCCAGACCCGGTAGGGCTCTGAGGCACCCATAACAAACACCCCCCGCACTACCCGGTAGGGCTCTGAGAAACCCAAGAGCTTGAAAGCCTGTAAGCTTGGTGTGCGAGGCGTCCGTCCGACGCATGTAAATAACAGCCGGCTGGACTGACGCAGCGCATCTCCGACCACAAGAAGGAGTGCGTCGCTTGTTCGTGTGTGCCTGTATGTTATTGTTAAGTAGCGAAAAGTAGTGTAAAGTGGCTGTTTTTGCCACAAAGTTATCTCCAATGAAATCGTCATCACAACTGAACCAGTTGACTTAGAGAGCTCTACTTAATGCCATTCTACAGGTACGAAACACATATACGCTTGGGGATTCGCGGGAATGCGGAAGCAGTTAAAATAACAAAGATACGGTAGCCTAGGCGTAGACGTTTTTCGGCCAAAACCCCCGGGTTTCGGGGAAATTATATAATACAATAGCCGGGGCTGGAGGGTTAATAGCCTCCACAACTCCGGGATCCTCTTTAATAATGGAAAGATGTTTTAAGATCGTGGAATTAAGAAGAAACTGTGAGCAAGTCGCCCCGAACAACACTACCTTAAATCGGTAGCAAAGTAAGGGTGAGGATAAGTCCAAGGGATCCTTTGGCCGCAGAAATCGGGTGTAATCACGATCTTCTTCATGAAGTCTCAACATGAGAAAGGCTTTCTCGATGTCACTTATCCAGGCATATTTGTGTACCCTGAATTGCAGCAATATTTTTGCTAGATCTGGCACCAGTGTTGGCCCTGTGTAAAGGTAATAATTAAGACTTGGCCTGCCTTTGCCAATACTAGCGGAACAGTCGTACACAATACGAATGGGCGTCGTTGTGCTATTCTTGGTGACCCTGTGATGTGCTAAATAATGACTGTTTTCAGTAACACCGAAAGGAACCTCTTCAATAAAATCACGATGAAGTTGATCTTGGATAACGTTGGTGTAGTGACTACAATAGACAGGTTCTTGCTTGAAACGCTTCTGCAGACCCCTTAGGCGACCCGCTGCTAAACCATAATTAGAAGGCAGCTTCTCTTTATGTTGGTTCCATGGCAGTCTGACTTCATATTGCTGATTCTGTGCAGAGTATGTTACTGTCTCCTTGTATATGTCCAACGCCGTCTTGTTTTCCTTTGAATCTTCGTTTGGAGAAATTCCTAGATGATCCAGTTCCCACATACATTTTAATTCATTATGACATGGATTACTTGATTCCGTGGATATATATTGATCCATCGGGGTGACCGCAACTTTCAAAATTGTAACTACCTCTACTTGGGCGCTATACTTGTCGTTATGGCAGGAGCCACTTAGTGCATAGCCAAATTTAGTGGGTAAGAGAATGATGTCACCCTCCTTTTTGTACCCTGGCTGCACTAAGTCATAATAATAATCAGCACCAACCAACAAGTCCAGTCGAGATGTCTGTGTCATTAGAGGATCAGCTAATTTGTAACCCTTGTTTCACAAGACTCTCATGTCTGCTTCAAGGCATTCTGATCCTTTGTGATCCGGGAGAGTTTCTACCACAACTGCTTGTAGAGGATAGTTTCTGCTCCGGAACTTGTATTTGAAGGACACTACTGGGTACTTTGTGCTCTCACATGCTCCGGTAAACCCTCGCAACTCTAGCTCTTCATCACCCACTTTTATATAATGGATCGAGTCTAGAGCGGAATTTAAAATGAAGGTGCGCTGTGACCACTGATCCAGCAGTGTTCTCATCTTGACTGTTCCTCTTGATTCCTTAACTGTTGGCAGCATTACAGTTGGGAGGATAATACTAGTCTTCTTTGACGACACAGACATCGTGGTAGTTTGCGTCTTGGTCTTTGTTACCTGTTGAGGTTTATGCTCCTTCTTTGCACCGTCCCATTGAGATCTGAACTGACAGAGGATATGGTAGTGTCTGTTTTGACAGAACTTGCAGCTGCAGATGTCAGGGTTCACACAACCATTGCTCCCGTGGGTTGAAGATAAGCACCCGGTGCAATGGTTGAGTTGCTTTGCGCATTTTACTTTCAGAGCACTGGTTTTGAATTTGAGACACTTAAACCATGCATGTGCCCCTTCGCACAACTTGCAACCCTTCCTTCGCACCGAGGCCTCCTGCACCGCAAAGGATGCTGAAGCAACTGGTATGTGTGGTGTAGTCTGTTCTGCTACACTTTCCATGTTAAACACTTCTGTCTGGTAAGCCTGGACAAACCTTTCTAAATCCAGACCTTCTTCAACTAAAGTTCTCTTTAATGTTTCCTTTAGTGAGGCTGGCAATTTATTCATGAGAATTACAACACTAGCTTCATGAAGGGTAATTTGTAGGGTCTCTATTGACCTCAGTGTACTTTCAAAACTAGCATAGAATCCCTTTAGTTCCTCGACATTGTAAGAGGGAGGATTCAAAGTAGTAATGTTTAGTTATATGTGCCGCCTTAATTCTATCCCTGTGCCCATAGGTTTTCTTTAGAAGGGCAACCGCTGTTTGGTAACTGGCTCCCTCAATTGCGAAACCTTCAATGAGCTGTTTTGCCTCGCCATTCAGTTGACCTCTTAAGTAGGTGAATTTTTGGATGTCACTGAGATCCGCATTGCTGTGGACACTACAGTGGAACATATCCCAGAATCCCAACCATAGAGTGGGATCACTGTCAAACACAGGAAGGGTTATTTTCGGCAATCTTATACCGGCATTTATGTTGACTGCAGCACGATTTGGCTCATAGAGCCTTTCCATTTCGCGGCGACATAAATTTAAATAAGCGTTTCCATTTCGCGGCGACATAAATTTAAATCTTCGAGCTGTCTTAATACCGAAGCCAATTTAGCCTCAATCGCATCACCATCTGCATCAACCGTGGTGATGGGCTGGTCTATCAGAGTGAGAACTGAGCGATCTCTGCCATACCCATAGCTTACTCTGACTGTTCCTTTTACTTATATATTTTCTAGATCTCAAGTGACGGCGTCTCTTGCGTGGATTGACCTCCTAATCTACCAAGATTGGAAGCCAAAGCGTCACATCTTTCCTTTGCCCCTCAACTTTCTCTTCATAATTGCTGAGGGGCACAGGGCCCTGGGTGGGGCTTTGGTTTCCCGGGCGTTTCCGCGCCCTCCTCAGCTCCCCGCCATGGAGTGACTTCGGTCACCCAGGCTTTATTGTGGTCGGCAGGGAGGGTTCTGTGGGGGCGCTCGGTTGTGGCCTTGGCCTTGCTCGGGCCTTGGGTCTGTTCGGCCAGGCAGTTTGGGGAAAAACAACAATAACAACAACAACCAAAAATGTAGCAATATCTTTGGTGATCCTAGTCAAACCACTCTTGATACCCCCCTTGCGTCGCTTGTACTGGGACAGTGTCAACGACATGATGGCAATACACAGGAAATAGAATAGAATAATACTATATCTTACCGATATGGACGTAAAGCGCACTCAGAAAGTTAGCTGACGCCAATAAAGGCAAGATATAGGGAACCCCGACTTAAACGTAATAATTATTTAAAGGTATGATGCCGGGGTAGGGCAATAAGCGGGAAATATGACGCGGAACGCAATAATAGAAGTAAACGAACGCATAAATATCTCCA
The DNA here is from genome assembly GCA_037953745.1 of Lithodes maja. Classification (NCBI taxonomy): domain Eukaryota; kingdom Metazoa; phylum Arthropoda; class Malacostraca; order Decapoda; family Lithodidae; genus Lithodes; species Lithodes maja. The sequence goes on from JBAKBP010035591.1 coordinate 12,091, forward strand.
CACTTAAATTTAAATGGTAAACCTTATATTAAATGTGGCAATTTATGTTAGAGTACACTAAGGAAGGGAGGCCAAAAAGGTGTATAACAAGCCAATTTAAATTGTAAACAAATATTAAACTAGGCTAGCCCAACAGCTAATGGTATAAAAAAAAATTGTGGTAATTACCCCCTTTAAATTTAGTTAAGACCAAACAAATTCAATTTAACCCTTATAATTCTACTTTACATTAATTTAATTGTTGCAATTATACACCTAGCCTATAGCCTACCACCTAATTATTGTTGACGTGGCTCTCCCAGGCCGCAGAAGACAAAGGAGTACAAAGGAAATCAAGCAGCAACAGATCTAGTGACCCTTCTAGGTTGCTTGTCCTCCAAAACACTGAGGATCAAGTGTCCAAACAGTGGTTTAGAGTGGGTAAGGGAACATTGGAAAGGAAATTACTGCCCTGGAACTAATGTCCGTGGCAGGATTAGGAAGTTAGTAGAGGACAGACTGGTTAGTAACTGAGGGGGGGATAAAATAAACTTATTAATTTACAAACGCAGTCAGTCGCGAGTTTGATGCGAGATATTTGTCTATGCGGAGTTTAAATGAATCAACGATGATGCAGTCTATAACGTTTCGGGGAAGCCCATTCCACAAGTTGACAACTCGATTGAAGAAGAAATTCTTAGATTCGTACGAGTTAAAAGATTTACTAATAATTTTGCAACCGTTTCCCCGCGTGTAATTAGATTGGTCGATAGTGAAGTACTGTACTTACTACAGTTCATATTGTCAATGCCTTTGATGATTTTGAACACTTGAATTAAGTCACCTCTTAATCTGCGCTGGGTTAAAGGAAATATATTTAATTCTCTAAGACGCTCTTCGTATGGTTTGTTCTTTAGGCTAGGTATCATTTTGGTAACTCTATGTTGAACTCGTTCTAGCTTGTTTATATCTTTTTGGTAATAAGGGCACCAGGATTGAACGCAGTATTCCAGAAGAGGGCGGACTAAGGAATTGTAAAGGGTTAGGATAACTTCTTTGGATTTATGCTCAAATGACCTGCCTATAAAGCCAATTATTTTGTTTGCCTTCTTAACAACTTCTGAACATTGTTGACTCTGTTTTAGGTTACTCGATATTGTTACTCCCAGATCGGTTTCTCTGTTTACATTCTTAAGCTGAGTGCCATTAATCGAATAGTTTGCTTTCTCATTTAGGTATCCGATATGTAGTACTTTACATTTATCCGCATTGAAACTCATTTGCCAAATTTGGGCCCAACATGACAATTTATCTAGATTGTGTTGCATATTGTCAACTTGTTCTTTTGAGAGTACTGTACGCTATTTGCAATTTTTGTATCGTCAGCAAATTTTGAGATTGTACAGGTGAGACCCTCATCTTTGTCGTTGATGTAAATTAGAAAGAGAATTGGTCCTAGTACTGATCCCTGGGGTACCCCGCTACTTACATTGGTCCATTTAGATGCCTTACCGTTTATGACTACTCTTTGCTTTCTGTTGCTGAGCCAATTTTCTATCCATTTCAACACACCGTCTTGTATTCCATGCGCTTTTTGTTTTAGCAGTAAACGTTTGTGGGGAACTTTGTCAAAGGCCTTTTGAAAATCAAGGTATATAATATCTACAGCTTTACTCTCATCGTAGAGGTTGAGGATATCGTGGAAGAAGTCTAAGAGGTTTGTTAAACAGGAACGTTTTTTACGAAAGCCGTGTTGAGTATCTTTAAGTATGTTATTTTCCTCTTAAGTGATTTACGAGTCTGTCTCGTATGACCGTTTCTTGCATTTTACATACAACTGAGGTTAAGCTAATTGGACGATAGTTACTGGGTAGGGATTTGCTGCCTTTTTTTAATATCGGTGTTACGTTGGCTAGCTTCCACTGATCAGGCATAGTTCCAGACTACAAGGATTTATTGAATAGTAATGTCAGTGGTTTGGAGAGCTCATCCTTAGCTTCCTTTAGAACTCTAGGCGAGATTGTATCAGGTCCAGGCGTTTTATTTACCTTGAGTTTATCTAAACAATTCAATACTTCTCTCTCTGTAACGGTGATATTGCTTAGAACATCTGAATTATCAATCTGAATCGGCGATGGTGTAGGGATATCACTGAGGTCTTCTGTTGTAAAAACTGATGCAAAGAAGGTATTGAGGGCATTACTCATTTGTACTTCGTCTTTGGTGTATTCTCCATTTTCATAGACTAACGGTCCAACAGTTGAAGTAACTACTTTTTTCTTTCTGATATAACTATAGAATTCTTTCGGGTTTGTTTTACTTTGATTCGCAATATGTAACTCTAAGGTCTTTTTACTTTGCTTAATTAACTTTTTGGCTTTGCGTCGTAGCTCTACAAATTTCACCCGTTCTTCGTCATTTTGTGAGGATTTTAATCTATCATTAGCAAATTTTTTAACAAGCAGGCAGTTTGAAATATCTTCATTCCACCATTTGGGCTTATTATTATGGCCTGGATGCCGTATTTTCGATGGTATGCAGTCTTGCACTGCTTTTAGGTAAGTGGTTTCGAATAACTTCCAAGATGTATTTATGTCGTTAATGTTAATTAAAAAGCTCCAGTCCGTTTCTTTAACCCCTTCAACCCGGATGACCTCTTGTACACCCATAAAAACCTTGGCCCACGCAACCCGGAAGACCTCTTAAACACCCATGACGTCACAGCCTGTGAGCTTGGTGTGCGAGGCGTCGGTCCGACGCATGTAAACAACAGCCGGCTGGACCGACGCTCCGCATCTCCGGCCACAAGAAGGAGAGCGTCGCTTGTTCGTGTGTGCCTGTATGTTGTTGTTCAGTATCGAAAAGTGGTGTAAAGTGGCTGGTTTGGCCATAAAGTTATCTCCAATGAAATCATCATCACAGCTCACCCAGTTGACTTAGAGAGCTCTACTTAATGCCATTCTACAGGTAAATAACACAGCTACGCTTGGGGATGCGCGGGAATGCGGGAAGCAGTCTGATTAACGAATATACGGTAGCCTAGCCTAGACGTTTTTCGGCCAAAACACCCGGGTTTCGATGAATATATATATAATACATAACCGTGGCTGGAGGGTTAAACATAGCTCAAAGTTTATGAAAGTTTGCTTTCTTGAAATTAGGGACTTTTTCGATGCTACTATTTGGTTCGTTACTAGTAAACTTTAAAGTGAAAGTTATCGTACGATGGTCGCTGTTACTGAATTCATCACCAACATTCAAATTCTCTATCAATTCTTTTGTTGCAAGTACAATGTCAAGAACGTTATTACCACGGGTCGGCGTTCGAACAAATTGATAAAGCGAACTCTCTTGCAAGTTCGTATACAAGTCATGTCCGGAGTGTGAAGTAAGAGTATCGCCCCACTTGGTCACAGGTAAATTAAAGTCGCCAAAAATTACGGTATCTTGTGAGTTACTTACATCTGCAATTTGTTCGTAAATTTCTCGGTCAGTTTGCACTGATTGAGCTGGAGGTCTGTATATTAACGCAAGTATTATTTTTGTACCTTTATTATTCTTTATTAGCACAAAAGATGTGTCGACGTTCACAATTTGAGGTTTTGACAAGAGGGTAGGGTTAAGACTTTCTTTGATATAAAGTAAAACGCCACCTCCATTTCGATTTATTCGGCTTTTCTCAAACATTACATAACCGGGAAGTGACTACTCTGCTAAAAAGTCTCTATAAGACGCGATAGAGTCCACCCTAGCCCCCCCTTGGGCAAAGTTACCACCATGAAAAATGGGTGGTACATCGGCTGGCGGCGGCCGGGTAAATAAGCGGGACCCGGCGAAAATTAGGGCACAGATAACACAGACGAGCTCGCAAACCTACAGGGGACACCAGGGAAGAGGAAATAGGGAACAGAAAGAAGGAATAGCCAGGAAATAGTAGACAACAGGAAAGCAGAAGAAAGAAAAGAAAAAGAAGAAAAGATAGCATAAGGCAAATTTCAGAGGTTTCGAAGGACCATTTGTGAGAATTCGATAGTAAACAAAGTGGAATTTACCTATAAACTCACAGGAGTTAACTTACTTTTATTGGTTGATAGGGATAGATAGCTCAATGATAGTGGTAGGAATAGATAGAAGATATAGTGGCCACTAAGAGTTAAGAATTAGAGTGACTTAGCATGAAACAGGTGGTTGTATTGGAGCGGCTAGAAGGAGGTCGTGATGAGGTCATAGGTAAAGCGATTCTGGTTTGTCTTGGAGCGAGGGACCCTCAGGTTCCCGAATATGACGCATGCACAGTTATCTTATCTACCAATGCGTCATTTAACTAACTACAAGATATATCGGATTTATTATAATGACAACCCGATATAATAATGGATAATAAACCCATAAAGACTTAATACTAAATAGTATATATCTTTTATATAGATATATAACTTAGCCTAATACTGGAGCCTAATTTGAACTTCCAGTATGTTAACTTAACCTAAACTGTCGAGTTACTTACGAGTCTCGACATCTACTATCCAGCTTGTGAACATTTTCCAATGAGACTGATACTGTCTGCTGGTAGACATAGGATACTGATTCAGAAATTTACTTGTAACACTCTCTCCATACTGAGTCAACCAACTGGCATTTTGAATATCCCGATGGCAAAAGTCAGCGAGGTCTCTACCGCCAATTGTCTCCAAGTGGAAGTACGAGACCGGGAGTGACACCGGGTCCTCACACCACGTTTTCAATTAGTGGTGCCACACCTGAGCCGGCCAAAGTGGCGCGATCATCGAGACTAAGCTCTGGTAACCCCGTAGTTTGTGAACTACTTGACATATGAGTGAGGCGTCTGGAGGCGGAAAAAGATGGATGGAATTCCATTTGTTCCAGTCCTCCAACAGTGCGTTTGGACCCCCCCCCCCCCGCCGGTCATTTCCTGGCGGGTTAGGAGGAGGGAGTGGTTTCCTTCGGACACGAATAGATCCACTTGTGGATGGAATGGCTCTGCAATCATCTCGTTGAAGATGTTTTGCCTGAGTGCCCTTTCTACTCTGGTGCTCTGTCTCCGGGACAGAGCGTCTGCCCAGACGTTTGCTACGCCCGGGAGGTAAGATGCATGAAGATGAATGCTCAGCATTTCGGCCAGAGCAAAGATCTCTTCTGACAATTCTAGTAATTTCCGAGACCTCGTTGACCCTTGCTTTTGAATGCAATGTACCGCATTCAAATTGTCCATCTGAAAGGCTATTGATTTCCCCTGTAATGAAGAGCCGTGTGTTTGAAGGGAAAACAAAGGGACTAGACGCTCTTGTTTGTTGATATGAAAGTTCTCGTCTTGGGACCAAAGACCTTGACCCTGGTGGCCTAGGTTTGACTGATATCCCCAGCCTATCGTCCCTGAAGCATCTGTGTCTACCCATACCGTAGGTGGGGGAGAAACCCACGTCATTATTGAGTGCAATGTTTCCTTCTTTGCCCATACTGACAGTAAGTTGTGAATTAATGGAGGAATGGTCCATAAGTTTCCCTCCGGCAAAAGTGGGAAAAATTTGTTGCCTCCCAAGATTAATTTCTTTACTTTCAACCGGCCCAACTTCACAATTAGTTAGATCCAGTTGAGAGAACCGACCAGGGATTCCCATGTCCTTCTCGTCGTGTTCAGACTGAAGAAACCGAAACAATTTCCTGGGAAATCTGTTGTGGTTGTCCACACTCTAATGAGTGTTTAATAATGTTTAATGAGTGTAGTCGCGGAGCAGAGTAGACGTGTGCCGCCTGAGCTCTGCCTCCCATGTTACAAAGACTGTTCTATCGAAACCTTTAATTGCTATTGGGATGGCTCCTGACGTAAAGTGTTATAAATGCGATAAAACTGATGGGGAGAGAGAGAAGTTAAAGTGGATTGGATGCTCAACTTGCAAAAACTGGGCCCATATCAAATGTGAACACTTGATTGGCATAAAGACTGAAAACGTAGCGCACATAAACTATGTCTGTGATCCATGTAAGACAAAGCTTGGAGTGTTAACTTCATTTAAGAATGAAATGGAAAACATAAAGAAAGAAATGATGAAAGAATTGATGAAAGAATTGATTGAATTCAAAGAAATGATGACCCAAGGTTTTGATGTAATGAGCGATAAACTAAAAAACATCAGGAGTGAATTAAATGATAAGATGACCCAAGGACTAGACGGTATAACTCAAGAACTTTCAACTCAATTGAAAGTAGTGAAGATGGAGATGCAAGGAGTCACTAGTGGTATGGGAAATGTTGTTGATGCTATAAGCGCTGACCCCGCGCAAACGTCAGCGGTTTCTGACTCGCCTGGGTGGTCGGATGTGGTGTCGGGGAGAGGAAAGAAGAAAGAAAAGAAGAATCTACTCGTTCTGAAGGCGACGGATGAGAATGAAAAGGCAACTGACAAGAGAGGAGAAATTTCTCAGGCGCTAGAGGGGATTGAAATTCACGATACGAAGTTTACCCCTAAAGGGAACATGGTGATGAATTTTGGCACTGTGGATATGCTGAATGATGCAGTTAAAAAGTTGGTAGAGGTGACGGCTGTTACTACAAGGAGTGTGAAAAAATTAAAACCAAAAGTGATGATTTGCAATGTTCGTCCTGAAGAGTCCAAGAGTGATATAATTGATACATTAATTGCAAAGAATGATTTTCTGAATTCGATTGATGATATTAAAGGAAAGATTGCCATGATTTTTGATAAACCAGCTGCTGGAGGTACAGTCCATTATATCTTGAAATGTGAGCCTGAAGTCCGTGCGGCTCTCTACAAATATAAAGACAAGGTGCAACTTCAATGGGGAATATATAATATAAGAGACAGGTACCATGCATTGGCTTGTTTCTATTGCCAGAGATTTGGGCATGCAGAAAATAAGTGTGCTGCTAAACTAAACAGTGAGGTGCCTGTTTGTTTTAAATGTGCTGGAACACATAGGTCGAAGGATTGTAAGGTGACTGTGAGAAAGTGCATAAATTGTATGAGATACGGGAAACAAGACTTGTATCATTCATCATCAGATACCCGGTGCCCGGTCTTTTTGAGTGAGATAGTCAAGGTGAGAGACCTAACTGATCATGGAATCTAGTGCTTTAATAAAGATAAAGGGGGGACTGATAAACATTCAATCAGTGGGAAATAAAACCTTTGAAATTCGAGACTTAATTAATGAGGCAAAATATGATGTACTAGCGGTAACTGAAACATGGCTGAGTGAATACGATACTGCTAAAATACTTGAAATGACTCC
>JBAKBP010035592.1:0-19340 GCA_037953745.1 Lithodes maja
GTACTGTATAACCTTTGCTGGCGACAGTACAGTTTCTCTCTCTCTCTCTCTCTCTCTCTCTCTCTCTCTCTCTCTCTCTCTCTCATCTCTCTCTCTCTCTCTCTCTCTCTCTCTATCTCTCTCTCTCTCACTTCACAGCCATCATGACAGACAGATCATACCATAGAACGGCACCATCCACCGAGACTTAAGGGCGCGGTCCCTGGGAAGTGTGAAGGAGGTTGTAGAAGGAGGATTGGGTAAGGTCCTTGTCTACCATACAAGGACTATAAAGTCTATAAGGAGGACATGTATGGCTGAGAGGACCATCACTGACAGTGGACCCTCTCTCATCCAGGACCATCACTGACAGTCGACCCTCTCTCTGATATGTTCACGCCAACTTCTGTGCTCAGTCACATTAATGTGCTCAAAATGAGTGAAGTCAACACTATACATATTGATGACAACGAGAACACCCCATCTCTGCAACAACCAACGTGGAATTACCTTGACACAAATTTCACTAAACTGGAGCTACAAAAACATTGTCGTGATCTTGGTATCAACAGAATCTGGGTCACCAAAGAAAAGTTAATAGATATGATATTAAAAAAATCAAAAGAACCTCTGCTTCACACATCATTGGAAGCTGTGCATGCTGATTCCACTCCACTATCCACCCCACAATTGGACTCATCCCCTCCCCTCCCACCCCCTCCACCCTCAAACAACTTACATCTTCACAACCCACCTCTCCGAGCTCGTCTCGCTCCGCCTCCCATCTGCCCCTCTCCCTCCCTCCACCCCCTCCTCGCTCCATTTCACCCCTCTCCTCCTCTCAACAATGTATAACAACACAACCCAACTCGCCAACCTTAACCCCTACCCGCAGGCCAACCCCACACCAAGGAACTACTGATGATCCAGTCAAGGCTAATGCCAACGCCATATTGAAATTAATTTCAGATATGGCAAAAATCAAGGATAAGTTAGAAACAAATGACTTAGAGATCGAGTTACTCAACACTGAGGTGAAGATGGCTTACTCAACTATTGACCACCTTAGTAAGAGAATATATGATCTAGAAAATAAAGTCTCTAACCAGCGTCCATGTCAGCTGGAAGTGATGGACACCACCTCCCATCCTCCCCAGAGAACTCTTCTTCTGGGTGACCAAAATTGGACTCATGTTAAAGTTTCAGATGTAAATAAGAATGTTTCAATTAGAACTATTAAGAATGTTAACATTGATCTGCTTAAGTGCTGGGTGGTAGAAAAACTAACGTGGGTTCCAACTGAATGTATCATTTATTGTGGTCTTAATGACATAATTGATAACAATATACCTGAAACACTACTTGACAATCTCAGCAGTTTAGTTAATGAACTAAAAGAGAGAAACAAGAATATGAATATTTACATTTGTCAACTGGCACCGACTTTACTAACCCAAGAAATACAAGCAAAAATTGGGGATTACAATAAACATTTAGGAAAATGGTGTGAATCTAACTCTGTACCTATTATTAGGTCTGATCCGGCCTTCAGGCTGGGCACAGGTGAGGTGGACGACATGTGTTATGACATGGAAGGAGATTCACCTGGGTCACTCTGAACAGGCTGGGAACTATTCGCTTGCTTAGCACCATCACCAAACAATTTCCTCATATCCACATATGCAAGAACTTAGATAATATTAAGAAAACAATCCATTTAGGTTTGCCATCTCAAAGTTCAAACACCACTCAACACCTTAGAAATAATTAATATGTACCCTCTTCCAGTATTAATGACACAGAAAACAACAGAAATGTGAACAACAACATTGGCAGAAGGAAGGACAACAACAATAACAGAGCAGGGAGATCCTCTAACGGGGCAGACTACACAAACCCCCAGATACCAAATACCTGGGTGGAAGTCGCTCGCCGTAACCCTGTCCGTCCACCTTCCAATCACACCCCAACACCACTCAGAGAGAGGCGGGTAGTTTATAATAACCAACACTATCCTCATCACAACATACCTACACACAATAGGTTCAATGGTTTTCATAGTATGGATGATGGTAGGCATAAAAGACCCAACCACTACCACTCTGAACATAGGAATACTGAAAATAATTTGAAGAAAATAGGATGTTATAATTGTGGCGAATTTAACCACAGACAATCGTCCTGTAGATTCGATCACAATTTACAGTGTGATATATGCCAATCTCTAGATCATAAAAGTCGCTTATGTCAGTACTATTCCACATAGGGGTGTGGCGAAGAAGACTCTGCCGTTAGCTTCACACAGAAAAAGTACTCTATTGTTATTGAACATATTAATGCCCAGTCCCTCCTATCCAGTCTTGATGAAGTAAAACTTTTAATTGAGGAAAGAGACATTGATATCTTATGTATCAGTGAGACCTGGCTTCTTCCCCATACCCCAGATAACTATATCAATATATCTAACTATACAGTATTTAGATGTGATAATGGACGTGGAGCTGGTGCCTGTATATATATGCAAGAGATACACTGAAACTCAATCTGATAGCTTTAGATATTCTTAGACTACCCGGTATTGAAGATGTATGGATTACGATACATTGTCGTAAGCTACCTGCTGTCATTGTAGGATATATGTACCGTCATCCAAAAACACTTGCTGTGTCTTTTAACTACATAGAAGATGTTTTTAGGCTAATAAGTGTAAGAAGAAAATCTCTATTTGTTCTAGGTGATTTTAACGATAACATGCTTTCAAACGAAAATACATTAAGTAGACTGATAAAGAATAACAAATTGACTCAAATTATTGATAAGCCTACAAGAATCACCCCTACGTCAGCAACCCTCCTAGACTTGGTTATAACTAATAATCCCAAAATCGTGAAAACACATGACATTGTTCCTCAAATAATTGCTGACCATGATCTGATCAGTATCAAAGTAGATATATGTAAGCCTAAACGAGAGCCTATAGTTAGAACTTTTCGTCACCTTGATAATTACAACCATGACACTTTTTGTTCAAAACTAGTACAAAATACACCTACTATGCATGAAATACATTTAACTGACAATGTAAATAAGCAGGTTCAAATTTGTAATGATGTTGTTATCAAAGGTTTAGATGAGTGTGCCCCAATTGTCACAAAAATAATTCGTAGACTATTTGCACCATGGATGAGTGATGACATACAACAAGCTATTGAGATCAGAAACAAAGCATGGAACAAATTGAAAAATGATCGTCATAACATACCACTTCACAATGAGTATAAAAGAGAGAAAAAATAAGTTACAACTCTCATTGGTAAAGCTAAATCTTCATACTACAATAACCAATTTACTAACTGTAGAGGTAATACTTCAGCCACATGGAGACTTATTCGGAAAATTGTTCCTAATATGAAGAGTAAATCCAATGAACTATCTTCTGATGATTTGAAAGTAAAAGTTGAAGAATTTAATACCTAGTTCGCTAGTGTGGGTAAAACTACTTATGAAAGAACACAGAGTATTCTCCATGGTGAAAATGAGACTATGGATCATCATCTAAATGCTACCTCTTTAGATAATGAACATATTAGACCTCAACCTGTTGACATAAGTACTATAATATTAACTGTAAAAGATTTAAATGACACTAGCTCTGTTGGGTCAGACAACGTTCCATTAAGATTTGTTAAAGATGCACTGAATATAGTAGCACCTTACTTAACTTGTATAGATAATACCTCCATAGTCACTGGTGTGTTCCCTACTGCCTGGAAACATGCAATAGTGGTGCCCGTCTATAAAAGTGGAGACATGGACAATGTCACCAATTTCCGACCAATTTCACTGCTTTCCGAAATTTCCAAAATACTGGAAAAAATAATCGCCAATCAACTCACTCAATACTTATAATCCAGAAACCTCTTATCAAACAGTCAACATGGCTTTAGGCCTAGATTGTCCACTGAGACTGCTCTCACTGTCATTACAGATGCAATTTACAATAATATGGACCATAGGAAAATATCTCTGCTTACTCTATGCGACCTATCAAAAGCCTTTGATAGTGTCAACCATAAAATTCTTCTCAAGCTCAAAATTGATTCATTCTGGTTCGACAGTTACTTAAGTTATCGAACTCAGTCTGTCCGAATAAATAATTATACTTCTAATAAAGAGGACATTACATATGGATGGATATCAAGGTTCAATCCTGGGCCCAATTTTATTTAATATTTTTGTTAATGACTTATATGAAAGCTTTGAGAACGGTCTATTGGTCCAGTATGCTGATGATACTCAGTTTCTGTGTACCGGTAATGCAGATGAAGTTGCTAGTATCATTCGCAATACCGAAGAAGCATTACTGAGAGTGAAGAAGTATTTTATTCCTCATCAAAAGTACAGTAAAAGATCTAATTCACCTAAATGGTTTGACCATAATTGTGCTAGAGTAACTGGACAAAAAGCAATAGCCTACAATGCATACACAAAATAAAAAACACATGAAGTCTTTAATTACTTTAGAAACATCAGAAATCATGCCAAAACTGTATAGGGGAGACTCCAGGATGATTTTTATCTCAGCTTCTATAAGAGACTCATTGCTGGCCTTTTGCCACATGTACCGTCATGGTGTAACGTTGACTCGATGAGAAAGTCAGCTCTCTATGTACGTGCGCGCGTGAGCGCAGAATTTCACAAAAAAGTATTAACTCATTTAAATTTCCCCCAATTTTGGCATGGCGTATCCTACCAGCATCCCCTACAAAGTAGCGTCAGCTTTCTCCCCTATAAATAATAGAAGGTGGTGAAAAAAAATATTTTATACCATTAGTTTGGGGTAGAGCTGAAATGTGACTTTCAAAGGGTCATATCTCCTAAATTTGCGGGAAATCGCCGAAAAAACGACGAGACAATGTTCTTTTATATGCCAATTTGCTGTGGTTAGATGGGGAATGCATTTGGGCAATACCAAATCCAGTTAATAGACTCGTTAGGGCCAAAAAGTAATTACTAGCAATTTAATTTGTAACTTTCAGAGAAGTGTAAATCCATTCTGGTGGTCTAGTTTTGTTACCCCTCCTACATAAATGTTTTCTATGGGGAGCGCTACCTATAGAAAATGACCTTTGATGGCTAACTAATTTAAAATTTATTTTTCAACCACGTTTTAGAGTACATATTCATTCGAATTTGACCGAAATCCTTGATATTGGGCACCCCAAAACGGTACCTTAGGGATGTAATAAGGGTGTTTATGCCCTCATATGATCATTTCTATTGCTTACAGAAGCCCTTTAGACTACAGACACATTTTTTTTTTTTTGTGATTGACTGAATTTTATTCAGTTTTTGGGGGGTCCTGGGCGAACCCCCGCCCCTGGGGGTTATGGATGCAATATGTGTTTTTGTTCCTTCCTATGCTATTCTCATATGTTGAAAGAAGCAGTTTACAGAGAGAACAAAAAACTTGAAATTTTGACCAGAGCCAAAAACAAAAATGGAGTCTCTCCGTTACCTAACTAAATCAAACTTTCTCCACAAGCAGGCAAATAAACTTCTAAATAATCCAAATGATAACAAAATATTTTGGTCTACTCTTAACTCATTCAAATCCAACTTCACTACTGCTTCACCCATTCCACCAATAAAATCTCCGACTGGCAATCTTGTAAGTGACCCACGAGCTAAAGCTAACCTTCTTGCGGATATTTTCTCCACCAACTCAACCTTAGATGAAATAAATCAAGATGTCCCTGTACTTAATTTTAATTCGCCTGAAATTCCCTCACTTAAGATCCACACCAGACATGGCAAAACTATTTTGCAGAATCTCTCAGTAGATAAGACTCCAGGTCCAGATGAAATTCCTCCAATAGTACTTAAGAATTGCTCCTTGGTGCTCGCTCCTGTTACGACCGGGGTTACAAATAAAACAAGGGCACTTAATGATTGGACTAGTAATAGGGCACTATGCAACAACGGTACGCTAGATTCAAACCCTCGAACTTATATGCCGGCGAACAAAAACACCTATACCCTCCAGAATTAATCTGCAATAACGGGGTATCCTTAACTGGGCATAAATATACTCTACTTCAGGCTAACCCACACTGGTATAGCCTGATAACAAACAAGATGCAAGTTATGTTAAAATACATGAAAAGGAATCTATGGAAAGATCAATTAAATCACTGCAAGATTTAATACAATAAAAAGATGCTTCAATACAGTTACTCTAAATAACAATAAACTCTTCACTCCTATCTACAGCATAGACCTGGAAACTTCTGAAGAAAGTCTGATGCTCATAAGATGCTCGTATCTTATATTAATTATACTATATAAAGGCAAGAGGCAGGACACCACACGTGTAAACTGAATACACTAAAAGATAGGACATATAATGTTAACTGACACGAGAATACTATAAATACGCAACGGTAGCAATGATCGACACTAAAAGAAGTACTTCCTCATCAACGAAACAGTCTGCTATGGTTGTGCAACTCAACAACAACCTAGACTAATAAATGCTGTGAATAATTATGCGTACATATCAAAGAGCTTATATTAAATGCTAATAAGTGTCTACTCGATTAATAATGTCTAGCTGGAATACTCTAGGTAAGGAGCTGTGGTTGAGCAAGACAGGCTCGTAGCCTAGCGATGTCCTTAAGACTGCATCCTTTAAGTTACGTTAATTGACTAGGGTGCTCTCTTCATAGATCCAGATCACAAGTATCTGGTTCTATCCTGGTGACCCTCTAAAGACAAGCAAAGAGGCAGCAAAGTGTGGAACTGGAACAGGCCAAAACCCTCAGTCAACACAATGATGCACTCGCAAAGGATGCAAGCGAAAAGACAACACAGGCTACCACAGGACCGGTCGAAGTCGTGTAGGTATAAGCAAACCATACACACATCGGAGACAACGACTACAGTTACCTTATCCCAGTCTAGCATTAAATAAAAGAGCAGAAACACTAAATCAATAATGGAGACACACTAAGTTCCCAACCTCTATTAACTAAGAACCCTCAAAGCCTATTCTAAGTACATGTAAATATCTCTGAGGACGGCACATACAATACAATGGGCCGGCTATGGAAACCGTATGCAGAACCAAAGGGGACAAGTAATTGAATAAAGGTGAGAAGCAATGGAAAAGAAGAAGGTCAGAGAGAGAGACAGTGGTAAAGGGGGTGATCGGGAGAGAGTATGCAAAGGGATGTTAGAAGCATGCGCGCCAAGCCTGTCCTGAGGAGAACAGCTCCTGGGAACCCTCATGGAGGAGGTTAGTTACACAGGAACCCGCCTGGGCGCGATGGTCGGCCAATCACGGGCCGAGACGTCACAAGGCAGCAGGCCCCTAGGACGCGCCAGGATCTGCCAGCCAATCAAGGGCGCGGGAAAGCCCGCGCGCGAGCGGGAAAACTCCTCCGAGCGAGGGAGGCAGCACATACATACACACGCACATACTACTACCACGCTGCCTCTATCGCTCTTTCTCCTTAACTTTACACAATGCATCTTATATTCTATTAATGATATAAAATACTTCCCGTTGTCACAGACGAAAACAAAGACCACCACTGGACAGTCTGTGGCAATGCGAGCACAAGGAACGAAAGAACAACATTCTCGGATAAATGTAGCCCATTTTGATGTCCCTGGCGAGAGCTAGTGGCTAACGAGAGGCGATTCTGCCCACGCTGGTAGACGTCACACCCCGCCCAAAATATAGGACGCTCAACATTAGGCGAGCACCATATCTGACAAGGCAAAATGCCGACAAGACCCGTCACACATAGCCACTCCACCAGAAATGAAATGCAAAGCTCAATTCTTACATAAAACAACATATTGACATAAAGAAAATCTTATAACCCCTCCCAAACACAATAGTATAATTTTAGCCTGCTATGCTCCCAGAGCGAGCTTCACAGAGCCCAGCCTACTAAGTGAAAGACAGGTTCAACTTAGGACTTTAGCTATAACATTGGCAACTTATAATTAACTATAAAAAAGAAAGAGTTTTTATGTGATTTTTTTATTTAATTTTAATGTTGTTTTTGACGGCTGCTCTACAGGGGCAAGCCTGATTTTTCTCCACTCAAACCCACACACCTGTGGTGATCTACGCCGGATCCTCCACCCTCGACAAACAGTCTGCAGGGGAGGTGTGGTGGAGTGGTCTTGCCACTGGCCTGGTAATCCAAAGGTCCCGGGTTCAAATCCCGATGTATCAATGGGAAGATATTATTGGGATGGAATTTGTGCTGTACCTAGTATCAGTGCATTACCACAAAGCCCACCGAAACGTCAATAAAATACCCTCATTGTTCCCTGATTAAATAGCACTGTATGAATATTCCCATATTCAAAATATGCTATAGGGGTGCAATGCCTGGTGAGTTATCTGCTCAACAGGTGGCGTTGTGTGTGTGTAAGTGTGAGAGTCCGAGTGTAGAGGGTGAGACAGTGAAGCACGGGAGCGAGGTGGCTTCAGAGATGGGGTCGTTTCGGGCCATGAGTGAGCACCGTGCCTCATGTGAAGGCAGGATGGCGGGTGCTCGTTGTGCTCAACGTGCTTCACATGTCTCACTCCCTAGACTGGAACAAGACCTCACGGGCTTCACTGTTCATTGTAAAGCGGTGAATGTTAAGGCTCTTAGCCTATGCCCGAGAGGAAGTAAGTTGGAATATAGAAAAAAAAAAAAAAAAAAAAAAAAATCACATTCTCACAACCGGCAATATGGCGAATGTCTAGATTGTATTCTTGCAACATGAGTGACCAATGTGTCAGGCTCATATTCCGGTTGTGGAATTGGTTCAGAAATTTAAGAGGGTGGTGGTCGGTGTAAATCACCACGACTGGCCCGTAGGCAGGAACATATACTTCAAAGTGCCTGAGCGCCAACACTATTGCCAGCAGTTCTTTCTCCACCACAGAGTATTTTTTCTGAGCTGAATTAGACTTCTTAGAAAAGAAACTGACTGGATGCTCCAAACCTTCCTCGTCTGTTTGCATTAAGACGGCACCAGCCCCTACACCGCTGGCATCTGTTGCCAGCTGGAATGGTCTTTCAAAGTCAGGGGCCCTGAGGATTGGGTCACTCATAGTAGGTGCTTGACCAGCGAAAAAGCCCTTTCACACTCAGGTGCCCACTTGAACTTTTTGTCTTTTGCTAGTAAACCTGTCAGAGGAGCTAACACAGTAAAATAACCCTGAATGAAACGGCGATAGTAACCGATCATGCCCAAAAATCTCATGATCTGCCACTTGGTGGATGGCCTGGGGAACTGATTAATAGCCTGTATCTTGTTTTGGGGGAGGCACACCTTGGCTAACCCGACCACAAACCCAAGATACTGTACAGTTGCCCGGACAAAGTCACACTTGCCCAGATTGACCACCAAGCTGGCCTCACTGAGCTTCCGAAACAAGGCTTCTATGTGCTCACAGTGACTCTCAAAGTTGCCATCGTAGATTATAACGTCATCTAGGTAGACAGTGCAGTTAGGGATGTCAGCTACTAACTCGTTCATAAGACTCTGGAAGATTGCTGGGGCATTTTTAAGGCCATACGGCATCACATTGCAACGTTAGGTGTTCCCATCAACCACAAACCCGCATACCCCCTTCGCCCGCTCAGACAAGGCCACCTGCCAGTAGCCTTTCACTAGGTCTACCTTGGTTAGAAACTATGCCTTACCAATCTTGTCTACACTATCGTCAACACGGGGAAGGGGATAAGCATTGGTGGGAGTCAACCCGTTCAATCTCCGAAAGTCAATGCAGAAGCGAACCTTCCCGTCAGGCTTGGGCTGCAGAGTGACAGGAGATGTCCACCTAACTGCCCCCTTCTCAATCAACCCCCGTTCTAACATATACTCTAACTCCGCTCTGAGGGCTGGGAGTTTAATTGGTGGAATTCTGTAGGGTACTGATTTAAAGGGGGGGTGATCTCCCACGTCCACGTCATGCACCACTCGAGTTGTGAGGCCTGGATGCTCTGCAAGCACAGTGGGGTATGAAGCAAACAGGCGCTGCACGGCTACACGCTGTTGCTCAGGCAGGTGCAATAGAGCATCGTCAACCACCTGTCTGGAGTTCCCCGCCCACTGGTCAGCAGAGACATGACACTCCCAGTTATCTTCCACCTGGGCTTCACTGTCCCTCACTCCTTCTCCACCATGACCGCTGCAGGTCAACACAGGGACAGCGAGAGGCTCAGGGGGGCGCCTCACAAACTCTTTCACCAGATTCACATGGCACAGCTGATTCTTTTTACGCCTATCTGGAGTAGCCACAAGATAGTCTTGGTCAGAGATCTTCTTTACCACCTTATAAGGACCAGCGTACTTAGCAGACAACGGATGACCTGGCAGAGGTAACAAAATCAACACCTCCTGCCCCACCTTTAACTCCCGGAGTTTTGTCTTCTCATCGTACCTGTCCTTCATCAGTGCTTGCGACCCTACCAAATTCCTACCTGCCAACTCTAGGCTTCTCAGCATTCTCTCTCTGCTCTCGAGGACATACTTTAACATGGAACATGGTTTTGCTGTGCCCTCCCAGATTTCTCTAACCATGTTGAGGGGGCCTCTGACCTGATGTCCGAAGACTAACTCATTAGGACTGAACCCGAGGCTTTCACCAGGTACCTCCCGAGCAGCGAATAAAATTTAGGGCACCCCAAGATCCCAATCCTTGCCATTTTCAACACAGTAACAACGCAGCATGCTTTTCAGAGTCGAGTGCCACCTCTCCAACACCCCTTGACTCTCTGGGTGATAGGCTGAAGAGACAACTGTACTGATACCGTGCTGCTGCATGGTCTGTTTGAAAAGGTTAGAAGTAAAATTGGACCCTTGGTCTGACTGCAATTCCTGCGGGTATCCGTACCTAGAACAGTACAATAGCAAGTTACGAACAACAGTCTTAGCAGTATCATTTCGCATGGGGTATGCATCCGGATAACGAGTGGCAACATCCATGATTGTGAGGAGGTACTTGTTGCCTGCACTAGTAGGGGGTAGAGGGCCAACCATGTCGATTATAACCTTACTGAATGGTGGCCCGATTACAGGAATAGGGTGTAACGGAGCCTTGGGAATACATTGGTTTGGTTTACTTACTGTCTGGCAGGTACTGCACAATGCCACCCATGACTCCACATGTGCCTTCACACCTGGCCACCAAAACAATTTCGCCAAGGCTGCTACCGTCTTACGTACACCCAAATGCCCTGCCAACGGTACATGATGCGCCAACCTCAGTAGGCTATCACGGCACACACTAGGCACTACCAACTGGTCCACCACTCTCGACCAACCCTCCCAACTCCGTCTGGGATCTAGAAAACGCCTGTACAAAATACCATCCACACGAAAAAAGTCCCCCGGCTTTGCATCCCCGTCCTCCTCAAGTTCGATTGCACCGTTACTACACTTCTGAAGCTCAGGATCACCTAGCTGCAGCCGACAGATATCCGAAGGAGCCAATTTATCGAGGTGCTCCCGGAGCAACTTATGGCCTCCCCCGGTACTGGACTGTTCGATCCTATCTTGCTTGCGTGCGTAACGGTGCTGTCTCGGAGTTTTCTCACACCCTACCTCCTCACCAAGTGTGACAGGTTCTGGGGCCACTCCGGACCTTAACATTGGTGCTAATACTGAGTCGCCAAGAAGAGCCGCTGGATCAAAACTCTCAAAACTTTTCCCAACTTTAGCTTTCTCCTTCCGACCGTTTCTCCACTGGTCTAGAGACTGAGGAATAGGCTGTGACACCTTAGATGCACGAGATCGGGTGACAACACACGCCATCTGCTGTAGTTGACACCTCCCTACTCATGTCGGCCGCCCTCTCGGCAACGACTAAGGGTGGAACCTCAGAAGTAGGCACCGCAAAGTCGTTGCCGAGAAGAAGGCCGACGCCCTCTACTGGCAGTTTCTCCACGATTCCCACATCTATCTCTCGTGTCACACCATCAACCTCCAGCTCCACTCGAACCAACGGGTATAACCGTGTAGCATTAGTACCCTGCACCACAACTACCCGTGCCGCGTTTATAGGTTGGCCTGTAAAGTTTTTCATCAGAGTCTGGGATGCACCTGTATCACGCAACAATTCCAACCCATGCTTGCAACCAGCCCAACTCACGCAGCCACGCCCTCTTTGGTCGCAAAAAGCATCGCGGACAGGTTTCGAGCCTTCCGGACACTCCTTCACTGGCTGTGCCCCCGCATCTGACATATCACCCCGGGTAAATGCAGAAGACCTCAGAGACACCCCAATGTTGCTAGCCAAAGACACGACTGCTGTAGATTGGTTACTAGGGCAGGAACGTGCAAAATGCACCTTTTTATGACACTTAAAAACACTCTACTTCACCCTTGGACTTCCCCTGAGGTGGGGAAGGGCCCTGACCTTTCATAAACGGGACGGTTTTCGGTTTGTGATCAAAATTGGTATCATTGCTCTTTCTTTTGTTATTAAATGTTGCATCACTGACTCGGGGGGGTGGAGTGTTGCGCCCCTTGTTAACTGCATCGGTCCGTTGTGCAGACCCGCACCCACGAATCAGTGATAATCTCAGGTCAGCCATCTCAGCTGCCTCTTGTAGAGTTTTAGGACGTTTCTCTTTGAGGTTCAAAGTCAGGTCGCCGCCTGTGCATTTAAAAAATTGCTCTAGAAGGACTAACTGCTCAATCTCTTCGAACGTCGTCACCTTCTCTGACCTCAGCCAATTTCTCAATGCATCAGACAGTTCCCGGGCATGTTCTAGAAAAGTGCACTCACGATCCTTCCTAACACCCCGAAACTTCAACCTATATGTCTCTAGTTGTAACTCTTACGCCCGCAGAACAGCTTCCTTCAATACCTCGTAATTGATGCAAGACTCTAAGGGCAACGCATCATATGCCTTTAGTCCTTTGCCAACCAACCTAGAGGAAACAAGGGCTGCCCACTTAACCTCGGGCCATTGGTGCTCCCAGCACTTCTTCTCAAAACGCAGGAAAAACTCGGTGACACCCGACTCGTCAAATGCAGGGACTAACTTAAGAAGGTGCGATAAAGGCTGATCAAGACCTCGATTCCCAGAACCGAGACGCTGCCCATTCGACTCCACCCGAGACTTCTCAAGCTCTATGTCTGCACAGTATATGGCCTTTCTCTCCTCAGCCTGAATCCTGAGCTCAGCTTCCCGCTGCTCCTGCTGAATCTTAGCCATCTCAAGCTGGAAGAGCATATCTGGAGTTAAACCTTGAGGAGGAGGAGATGCAACAATTGGAGACCCACCCAGTGATCCACCCAGGGGCAAACCACGCTGCCAGTGACTATCGGCCTGTGGGAACGTACCCGGCTCCGGAGCCCGAGGGGGCGCCATGGAAGGAGTCGAGTGGAATGGGGGCTGGGCCGAAGGTGCCCCAGCTCCCGCTCCACCCGAAGCCCCACGCACCCCACCGAGCACACAGGCCACCAGGTCACTTCTCGTCATGCTGCTAGTGCCAACATGCCCCATGACCGTGGCCAAACACTGGAGACCATACCGATCAATCCCCGACACCCGGTCAACAGTAATAGGCATCTCCAGAAACTTCCTTGCATCCTCCTCACTAGTTACTACTCTAATGCCTTCTAACAAACCCAGGTTCTGCACCTCAGAGCCTGCTTCCCATACTGTGTCCTCACTGTGCACTGATCCGTCGTTCGACAGTGTCCACCGAAAATTCTCAACGTTTATAAACAAAAATAAGTACCTAAACTCTCATGTAGCACTATTCACTCAAAAAAATGCTTGAAGACAACTCAAGTGCTATACTACGTTGCCAAAAAAAAATTCCAACGTGTCCAAAATATTCCTCCAAAAACAAATGTCCAAAAATCCTGCAAATATTTCTTAGTTCATTTGGTATGATGACTAAGATAAGATACTAGGAAAGGTCGCCATTTGTTACGACCGGGGCTACGAATAAAACAAGGGCATTTAATGATTGGACTAGTAATAGGGCACTATGCAACAACGGTACGCTAGATCCAAAACCTCGAACTTATATGCCGGCGAACAAAAACACCTATACCCTCCAGAGTTAATCTGCGATAACGGGGTATCCTTAACTGGGCATAAATGTACTCTACTACAGGCTAACCCACACTGGTATAGCCTGATAACAAACAAGATGCAAGTTACGCTAAAATGCATAAAAAGGAATCTATGGAAAGATCAATTAAATCACTGCAAGATTTAATACAATAAAAAAATGCTTCAATACAGTTACTCTAAATAACAATAAACTCTTCACTCCTATCTGAAAGAAAGTGAAGTATAGTCCTACAGCATAGACCTGGAAACGTCTGAAGAAAGTCTGATGCTCATAAGATGCTCGTATCTTATACTATATAAAGGCAGGAGGCAGGACACCACATGTGTAAACTAAATACACTAAAAGATAGGACATATAATGTTAACTGACACGAGAATACTATAAATGTGCAACGGTAGCAATGCTCGAAACTAAAAGAAGTACTTCCTCATCAACGAAACAGTCTGCTATGGTTGTGCAACTCAACAACAACCTAGACTAATAAATGCTGTGAATAATAATTCATACATATCTAAGAGCTTATATTAAATACTAATAAGTGTCTACTCGATTAATAATGTCTAGCTGGAATACTCTAGGTAAGGAGCTGTGGTTGAGCAAGACAGGCTCGTAGCCTAGCGATATCCTTAAGACTGCATCCTTTAAGTTACGTTAATTGACTAGGGTGCTCTCTTGATAGATCCAGATCACAAGTATCTGGTTCTATCCTGGCGACCCTCTAAAGACAAGCAAAGAGGCAGCAAAGTGTGGAACTGGAATAGGCCAAAACCCTCAGTCAACACAAGGCTGCACTCGCAAAGGACGCAAGCGAAAAGACAACACAGGCTACCACAGGACCGGTCGAAGTCGTGTAGGTATAAGCAAACCATACACACATCGGAGACAACGACTACAGTTACCTTATCCCAGTCTAGCATTAAATAAAAGAGCAGAAACACTAAATCAATAATGGAGACACACTAAGTTCCCAACCTCTACTAACTAAGAACCCTCAAAACCTATTCTAAGTACATGTAAATATCTCTGAGGACGGCGCATACAATACAATGGACCGGCTATGGAAACCGTATACAGAACCCAAGGGGACAAGTAATTGAATAAAGGTGAGAAGCAATGGAAAAGAAGAAGGTCAGAGAGAGAGACAGTGGTAAAGGGGGTGATCGGGAGAGAGTATGCAAAGGGATGTTAGAAGCATGCGTGCCAAGCCTGTCCTGAGGAGAACAGCTCCTGGGAACCCTCATGGAGGAGGTTAGTTACACAGGAGCCCGCAAGGGCGCGATGGTCGGCCAATCACGGGCCGAGACGTCACAAGGCAGCAGGCCCCTAGGACGCGCCAGGATCCGCCAGCCAATCAAGGGCGCGGGAAAGCCCGCGCGCGAGCGGGAAAACTTCTCCGAGCGAGGGAGGCAGCACATACATACACACGCACATACTACTACCACGCTGCCTCTATCGCTCTTTCTCCTTAACTTTACACAATGCATCTTATATTCTATTAACCTCTCCGCGGCGCACAGGGGGTTTTCTACAGGGTAAGACTGTGCGCACCTATGATGATTTTGGGACCTATTGCAAATTTCGATAAAAAGTACATCATCGTGTAGGGAATGTTTGCGTGCATCGACCATATATATTTGACCCCCCAAAAAATGTCTGGGGGGGGGTAGGGGAACGGTCCGTAGTTGAAAAATGTGGAGCGAATGGCACCGCGCGGCTAGATTGTCATCGAGCGGCGAGATTTCCCTGCCGAATATTTACGCGCGCAGGGGATAGAAGGAGAGGGAGGAGGGGGTGGGTTACCGCGTATTATCACGTATATGTCCATTTTTGAGCCCTTTTAGGCTATGTAGAGTATGTATACGTATGTAGGCCACCCATATAACAATGAATATGCCTCATAGTGACCAAAAATTGCAATATATAAGGGAATTATAAGAGAATTTTTAGGCGGGAATGAAGATGTGTTGGAGGTTTGGCGGCAATTTATGAGCTGAGAGTGTGGTTTACGCCATACATATCACGTATATCTTGTACGTAGAGCACTGTCATGCTATAATACAGACTTGTACGTATGTATACGTGCCATATATCAAAATATATACCGCATATTGACCAATTCATGCGATATTTACGCACATTATCAATGAGTTTCTATGCGTGAACCAAGGTGTGAGTGAGTTGTGCTGGGAATGAAAGGGGGAGAGGGTGTGTTACGCCATAAATATCACGTAAATCTTGTATTTAGAGCACTGTCGTGCTATAATAAAGATGTGTACATATGTAGGCGTCCCATATAACAAGGAATATACCGCATATAGCCCAATTGATGCGATATTTACGCAAATTGTGAATGTGTTTCTAGCAGACGGAAGCCTGAAAGGGTGGGTTAGGGGTGGGTGGGTGGGAGGGAGGGAGGGAGGCATGCAGGGGTGCAGGGAGGGAGTGAGTGAGTCGTGAAGAGAAGGAAGGCAGGCAGATCTCTAGATAGATAACCAGCTGTGTGACAATTGTGAAGGCGCCCGAGGCGTATGGAGCTTGGGATTTTGAACCTTATGTCTTCCAGGTGTCTGGTGTTTGTTGCCACCAAGAGTTTTACAATAACATGAGTCAGGAATGGAGAGAGAGAGAGAGAGATAGATAGAAACTGAGACATGCGTATGTCGTACGTATAAATGGACTTCAGAATTGCATTTTTATGCAAGCAGACATTGCATTTTAGACACATGTGAAGTACCACAGAAACATGTAGGCCATTGACTGTCAATAAAGTACTATATTATAGACCACCAGCGACGGTGGTCAGTAAACACGTGCAGATTGCCTTTTGCGGTAAAGGGCTAAATATAGAATGGTGTCTCCTTACACTTGCGAAAGGGTAGATTGCCACCAGAGAAACGTTTACTTATTTATTTCCAAGTAATATGCAATCTAAATGTATATTCGAGACCTACTGCAATTATTTGTATGACAGTCATGACTATGTATAATCCAATATACGCGCGTAGGCGAGACATAAGAAAGCTGGTTGAGCAATTTTCGACACCCACACAGTTATTATTCTTTTTTATTTACAATATTATACAATACAAATGTATTTGTGAAGAGTATTTTATCCATTATTGTATTTATACAAATTTTGTTCCCAGACAGAGCTGCTGTGGCTGGTGTAGCTGGGGCATAAAGGGAGCGGCAAGGGTCACCGCTTGACCGTGTGAAAATGAGTGGAGTCGCACTGAGAGGGGCAATTTTGCTGAATGTTTTGGCAATTTTGGACAGAATAAAGTTATATAATTACTAATTCTTGACAGAGACAAACTTTTATAAACCTTGGCATGATATAATTGATAATCCCATCAATTTACAAATGTAAATTGGTGGGATAATTCATTTTTGTTGGTATATTGTCATTTCGATTGTAGACACAAAGTTTTGAGTGATATTTGGTATGAGCTCCTGTGGCATGGTTGGTAAGGTCGCGGACTGGAAAACTCAAAGTGTGCTAGGGTTGTGTGATCGAATCCAGGAGGGGGTTATGGGGAAGGTTTTATATTGTCTAGAACATTTTTGATAAAAAAAATGTTTTACAAGATCATGCCATTGTATTCAAACAATATGAAATATTCATAGAATATATCATATTGTAAGAATACAATGACATGACCTTGTGTGTTTTTTTTTTTATTGTTTTTTTTTTTTATTATCTTAGTAGGTTTGACAGGATTTGTTGAAACATATTTATTTTTGTACAATTCATTTGAGGTAAGAAAATAATTATATACACATGACTTTGGCTAATAACAAACATATATATTGATATACTAAAAAAATAAGGCATATTACATGTAAATCTTTGAAACTTATAAACTAAATAATGAAACATACAATTATATAATGTAAAAGCTATATCACAGGGACATCTTTGGAACTTATACATTATATAATATATATGTTACATTATGAGGTAGCGTGATCAATTAGGTCAGGTCAGGTAAGGTAGGGCGCGAGTCCAGGACAGGGCTGGGCAGGGGGCGAGTCCAGGACAGGGCTGGGCAGGGGGCGAGTCCAGGGCAGGGCACGGGGCGAGTCCAGGGCAGGGCAGGGCAGGGCAGGGCAGGGCAGGGCAGAGCGACACTCAATAATTTTTGAAGGTGTGGTAGTCCCTGAAGCAGTCACCTAGGCAGAGTGGAACTTTGCACTCTGCGCACATTGAGGTGACTCTTTTTGTGACATGGGGTTTCCTGACACTGGAGCTGCAGACAGTGCACTGCGCCTGCCTGTGACGAGTGCCAAGCATCTCAGTGTTGATGGGGTAGTGTCTTTCGACACCCAGCTGGATACGGTCAGGAACGTGATCCCCACGCCATGCCGTACGTCTGTGAGTGGTGGTGCCATACTTCTCCAGGAGTTGGTATGAGACGTTGTACACGAACTCCCGGAATTTAAGTTTCTGGTTTGGGGCCATATGCTTTTTGACCAACCACAAGTTGTAGGCGTTCAGCATCGTTATGTCAACAAGGTGGAGGAAGAGCTTGTGATACCACTTCACAGTCTTCCTCAGACACTCAACGCCTGACAGCTGACAGTCAGACTTGTCCACCATACGCATGTTTTTGGTGTAGTCCACTACCATGTCGGGCTTGTAGATGGTCTTCCTGGTTCGGTAGTGGATTTTGCCAGAATCCATCTGGGCACCTGTGTGGACGGTGGAAAGCAGGTGGACGTCTCGCTTATCCTTTCACTTCAGGGCTATCACTTTCCCACACTTCTCGAGCTGCTTGAATTTCTGCCCCTTTCGTCGCTTTCTTCGCACATGCCTCTCGCGGTGTTCATGGGCCAGGTCGTCTTCTGAAGGTGTGTCACTGGAGGAGGCATCTGTGAGAGGAATGACATCACCTGTGAATTTTGGCATAAACTTTCTTGTCTTTCTGACAGTCCCACATGACCCCGTTTGGTTGTCATGAAGAAACTGGCAGAGAGCAGGAGAAGTATACCAGTTGTCAGTGTAGATGATGTGGCCTTTGCCCAGGTAAGGTGCCAACATTTTCCTGACGATGGCACCTGACATGCCCATGGGGTCATTGGCAGCGGCTTTCGGTATGTCAATGCCAGTGCCTGTGTACACGATCATGTCAAGCACTATTCCAGTTTCGCAGTCACACAAAACGAAGAGCTTGATTCCGAACCTATGCCTTTTCAAGGGGATATACTGTTTGAAAACAAGACGTCCTTTGAAGAGCACGAGCGAC
>JBAKBP010035593.1:0-19339 GCA_037953745.1 Lithodes maja
CCTTGTTACACACCATATCTGGGCCAGAGTCAACTCCCGTGTTTATTATAGGTCCAAGTACCGAATCACCGAGAAGTGCAGCAGAATCAATGTCCCTTTTCCTGCCCTTAGCAACCTTCTCCTGATCCTTCCTCCACTGTCCCCGAGGTCGAGTGCTAGGCTGTGCAGGAGCCGCAGAGCGAGATCGGGTTACCACACAGGCCATCTCATCCTGTTGGCACCTCCCAACCCATTCCCGATTCTCACCATCCACGTCGGCCGCCCTCTCGGCAACGACTAAGGGTGGAGTCCCGGAAGTGGGCACCGCAAAGTCGTTGCCGAGAAGAAGGTCGACGCCCTCAACTGGCAAACACTCAACGATCCCTACATCCAGCTCCCTGCACACCTCTCCCACTCTCAACTCCAACCTCACAAGTGGGTATGACCTCGTAGCATTTATACCCTGCACCACAACAACTCTGGCCGCATTTATCGGTTTCCCTGTGAAGTTCCTCAACAAAGTTTGCGAAGCTCCCGTATCCCTCAGCAAGTCAACCCTCCGTAGTTCACTCCCCCAGCTCACAAACCCGTGTCCCCGATGGCTACAGAAAGTGTCCCGGACAGGTGTCGAGCCTTCCGTATGCTTCTTTACCGCGTGTGCCTCAGCTGCTGACAACCTACCCCGGGCAGTTGCTGCAGCCTTCAGAGACACACCGATACTGTGAACCAATGACACCGGCTTAGCGGGAGTGTTACTAGGGCACTCACGTGAATAATGGCCTAGCTTCTGACATTTGTAACCTTTCACATCCCCAATGGGCTTCTTCCCTTGTGCGGGCGAAGAAGGGGCCTGACCTTTAGTAAACGGGAGAGGCTTGTGTTTGTAGGTGTTATTAGGTGCAATGCATTTAGTGTGGTTATGTGTGTCATAGGATTTGTTATTATCGAAAACTCTGGTGGGTGGGGTATAGCGCCCCTTCTGCCCTGACTCAGCCCTCTGAGCGGCACCGCAACCACGAATCAATGATAATCTGAGGTCTGCCATCTTGGCAGCCTCCTCTACTGTCTTGGGACATTTTTCCTTAATGTTCAGCGTTAGATCGGTTCCAGTGCATTTGTAAAACTGTTCCAGATAGAAAAGTTGCTTAATTTCCTCAGCCGACTCTGCGTGCTCGGACCGAAACCAGTTATTACCTGCATCTGTTAAGTCCCGTGCGTGCTCCATAAAACTGACGTCGCTCTTCTTATTCACGCCACGGAACTTCAATCTATAAGTTTCGGGTTGCAGTTCGTAGGCCCGGAGCACAGCCTCCTTCACCAGTCCATACACTACACTCTCGTCCAGTGACAGTGCATCGTAGGCTTTCAACCCCTTACCCACTAGACGTGATGAAACTAATGCTGCCCATTTAACCTCCGGCCAGTCATACTCACGACACTTCTTTTCGAAACGAGCAAAAAACTCAGTCACTGCTGTCTCATCAAATGCGGGTACTAACTTAATTAAATGCGAAAGTGAGTCTGTAACCCGGTGCCCACCACCGAGATGACGCCCCGTGGTCTCTACTCTAGACTTCTCGACATCCATTTCAGCCTGGTACCTGGTTGCATCCTGATTGGCTTGGATTCTAGCAACCTCTATGCGTTCTATACTAGCCTGTTGTATCTGAGTCTCCTGCAGCTTAAACTTAGCTAGTTCTAGCTGAAATAACATCTCAGGAGACAGGCCTGGGGGGGGAGAGCACAAAATGGGGGATCCACACCGAGACGTGTTTACGGGTAAGCCAGCTTGCCCTTGAGAACCCTCCTGCTGCATCGTGCTAAGACTCGCTGGCTGAGGGCCCAGCTCAGGGGTAGAGTGGAATGGAGGCTTGGAGGGAACCCCCCAAGACCCCACTCCACCCACCGCCCCATCGCCATCACCCAACAAACATGCCACCAAATTCTTCTTGGGCCAACTGTCAGGACAGTCCCGCCCCAAAACCGTGGCTAAACAGCGAAGACCGTAACAATCAATAGCCTGCAGGCGCTGTTCGGTCAAAGGTGTCTGCAAAAATGCCCGGGCATCCCTCTCTCCACTTATAACACTCCCCTCCCCAAACATCTGTTGTACTTGCTGGTTACTAGGCTGTACCGTGTTATCCTCCCCCGTAAATGATGAGTCATTAGACATAGTGCTGGTTATACAATTGCTGTTCATAAAAAAAAAGAAGTGCTTATTACTAATTGCAGTCTCGACTCACAAAATGTTAAAGATGCTTGAATGACTCTACTCTAGACACCCCCAACGAAACAATCTGCAAGTCCACCAATACAATAATGACACAATAAAAATTCCTCCAATATGCAAGAAAATTCTAGCCAGCTCTACTAGGTAGCATAGAATAGTTCTCCAAAAAACATGTGATAGGATACTACTGAATCTTGTGCAAGGTCGCCATTTTGTTACGGCTGGATCGGCAATACATATTCGGGATTCTTGATCGTAGGACAGAAATGGCTTATGTGACAACGACACGCTCGATTCCAGTCCCAAATACTATATGCTCCAGACAACAAAAGCACCAACGCCCTACAGAGTTACCGTCTATGGTAACGAGGTACCTTAACTCGGCGAAAGTGTACAACAGGGGTAGGCTATGAGGCTAAACTCCCTCAGACATTTATAGGTTACGTTATTACTAAAGAAATGCAATACTCAAGAAACTACGTTAATATTAAGCCTCTAATAATGTAGAATAGAAGCAGGCTAAAGGTATGACAGTGAAATGCTAAATGACAAATGTACACGCCTATTTGAAAGCGCGTGCACTAGAATAACTGTCCCCTACTAACATGCACTAGCATGTAGCATACAAGATGTTCATGATCCAGTAGATACCTAATAATACACATGGAAGGAACATAAATAGTAGTCACTTATTGTAATAATGAATCTATACTTGGAATAACTAAAAGGTTGCAGGCAACAGTACTGCGCCGGTAGCCTACTACCGCATAGGCTACTTCGCTTCTCTCACTCTGTCTCCCCTCTGAGTCCGTATGCGCCCTACGCAACGGAACTCCGGAAACAGCAGCAAAACGACAGTGCAGTTAATTGATACATGAAAGTATTAATAGTGTTGTCTTGTGTGTGAGTAATGTGTATTGTAAAGTGTTACATACATAAACTTAAAGAGAGCTGCAATGCATAGTAAAATAAAGATATAACCCACTCATCATCCCCATGTGTTCTAGCTAGCAGGCCAAGTCACAGGAACAACGAGTCCCAGCACCGAAAGCGAGAACCCAGGAAAAGACTGCAGAGAACACAAGGACAGATAAATTACGTTACTCTACTATACCGGCACTACGAGCGAGCTGTAGTCTCTGGTACTACACTCGCTCCTGGCTCGGTAGGCAAATCAAGGCTAAGTCCTCACCCCTCTACAGACAACTCCTGGGCATGGTCGGGCTCTTACACATGGCACTAGTCTAGTCACAAATTGGATGATGAGCTGGGCATATAACTCGTGAACATGTAGAACGTTCACCAACTATCCTCATCAAGAAGATCGCTGTTCACATTAACCCCTTAAATCTAATACATGTAAATATATGCTTGTCCTAAGAGTAATACGAGAGGTGAGTGCTGAAACTCCTTTAGGACCTCAAGGGAAGGGTATGCATTTAAATAGAGAGAAGAATGAAATGAGAGTAATGTCGTCAGAGAGAAAGAGTGCAACCGTGAGAAATTGGGAGAGAGGGCAAGGGATGTTAGAGTCTCAAAGGTTCTAGGCAACCTGGTCATAGAGCACACAGCGAGCCTCCAGGCAATGTGCTGTACGACAACATGGGCAGCCCAGACAGCATAGGCAGGCGGCAATGTACTACCAACCCTGTCGCACCTAGCTATAAGCGCAGGGCTGCCAACCGGTCCATACGTCTGGCAACCACCCCCCCGGCAGCGTGGCGCACCGCTACCCTCTCGCTCTGAAGTC
Source organism: Lithodes maja (assembly GCA_037953745.1). NCBI lineage: Eukaryota > Metazoa > Arthropoda > Malacostraca > Decapoda > Lithodidae > Lithodes > Lithodes maja. The sequence goes on from JBAKBP010035593.1 coordinate 3,960, forward strand.
TAACTCACTCTCTCTCTCTGAATTCCTATCATCTCATCTATCAACTTCTCTATTGATACTACATATTAAATGGAAGGTCTCGACATGGCTTAAAACAAAACCCACCACTGGTTAGCAAATGACGAGACCTTTGCAGAGATACAAAGAACATAGTTATACGTTGTCACACTCAATATAAGCAGCCAGCATGGTACACGGTCCGTGACGGTACAGTGGAGTACCAAGGAGTACAATCAGGTTACGTTGCTACGCACTGGGTGCGTCACAGCAGTACCACGTGACGGAGGAGAGGCTAACTGGGGTGAATGTTTATGGCTTGCACCTGATAGCCAAGGTTTTGGGTCTATCCAATGTGGGAGGGATGTCCAAGGGGGAGCTGATTTCCTGGGTGTTGCGTGGGCGACATGGGGTTTCGGAGGAGAGGGCGTTTGGGGGGGTTCCTCCCCAGATCCCCTCTCACTCGACTCCCACAGTGCCGTCCACTCAGTTGCCGGAGGTTAGCACTCTCCCACAGAGGGATGAGAATTGGAAGATTGGAGTGCCCTCGGGCGGTGCGTATGGTGGTTCCCCAGTTCTTGCCCCCCCTCCTTCAGTAGTGGCAGCTCCCTCTTCCGGCCTGTCTCCTGAGATGATATTTAAACTCGAGCTTGCTAAAATCGAGGCTGAGTCTAGGAAGTATGCGATTGAGGCTGAGTCTAGGAAGTATGCGATTGAGGCTGAGTCTAGGAAGCAGGAGAATGAGACCAGGAGGCGGGAGGATGAGACTAGGAAGCAGGAGGATGAGACCAGGAGGCACGAGGCTGAGCTTAGATACGACTCCGAGAAATATTGTGCTCAAATAGATTTAGATAAGACTCGTGCAGAGTCGACAGGGATTCGGATGGGCCGTGAGGGCCAAGTAAGAGAACAGTCCTTGTCTCACTTAGTCAAATTGGTGCCGGCATTTAGTGAAACTGAAGTCACAGAATTTTTTAATCGTTTTGAGAAGAAGTGTAGGGAGCATAATTGGCCTGAAGAGAAGTGGGCAGCTCTGGTCTCCTCAAGACTTACGGGTAAGGGTCTGAAGGCTTATGATGCACTGCCTTTAGAGTCTTGCATTGACTACCCAGTATTGAAGAGAGCTGTCCTACGGGCATACGAGTTGCAACCAGAAACATATCGATTGAAGTTTCGGGGTGTTACGAAGACTAGGGAGGCGACCTTTCTTGTACATGCCCGGGACTTAAAAGATGCACTTGCTAACTGGACACGTTCTGAGAAAGCTGAGACGGCCGAACAGTTGACTGAGCTGTTTCTGCTCGAGCAGTTTTATAAGTGTACTGGTGCAGATATGACTTTAACTATTAAAGAAAAGAACCCTAAAACTCTACAGGAGGCAGCTGAGATGGCTGACCTCCGGCTATCATTAATTCGTGGGTGCGGGTCTGCCCAGCGTAGTGAGGCAGGTAACAAGGGGCGTGACACCCCACCCCCCCGAGTTAGTGATATACATTATGCAAACAAGTACAAGAGCTATGATACCAAGACTGACCACAAGACTAACACCGTCCCATTTAAGAAGGGGCCGGGCCCTTCCCAGTACCAAGGGAAGCCCAGAGGGGAGTTGGAGTGTTATCTTTGTCATGAAAAGGGGCACTTTGCAAGAGTCTGTCCTAGCAAACCACCTACAGCAGCTGTGTCTTTGGCCTGCAACATTGGTGTGTCTCCGAAGTCTTCTGAGTTTGCCCGGGGCAGTTCGTCAGAGGCTGAGGCACAGCCAATGCAGAAGCACCTGGGAGGCTCGAACCCTGCTCAGGATGTTTTTTGCGACCATAGAGGACGGGGTTGCGTGATGTGGGCGGGGCGCAAGCATGGAGTAGAGGTCTTGCGTGATACAGGTGCTTCCCAGACTCTGATGAACAATTTGACTGGCTACCCTATAAATGCGGCTCGGGTGGTAGTGGTGCAGGGTATTAATGCAACTCGGTCATACCCGCTGGTGCGGTTGGAGTTGGAGGTGGATGGTGTGGCACGTGAATTGGATGTTGGGATTGTGGAGAAACTGCCAGTGGAGGGCGTCGACCTTCTTCTCGGCAACGACTTTGCAATGCCCGCTTCTGAGGTTCTACCCTTAGTCGTTGCCGAGAGGCCGGCCGACGTGAGTGGGGGAGAACAAGAGTGTGTCGAGCGGTGCCAGGCACAACCCATGGCGTGTGCTGTCACCCGAGCTCGGGCAGCTAAAGTGTCACAGCCTAGTCCTCCGTCTTCAGACCAGCAGAGGAACGATCAACAGGAGGAGGCTAAAGCTGGAGTTGGTTTTAAGAGTTTTGACTCGGCGGCTCTCCTGGGTGATTCAGTATTGGCACCTATGTTAGAGTCTGGAGAGGCCCCAGGACCTGTCACAGCTAGTGAGGAGGTAGGGCCGGAAGAGACTCCGAGGCAGCAACGTTACACACGGAGAGAAAAAAGGGTTGCTCAGTTTGATATTGGGGAAGGACTTGGGTTGCTTCGGAAGCATCTAGACAGGTTGGCTCCCTCAGATATTTGTAAACTGCAGTTGGAGGATCCGGAAGTTCAGAAGTGTGGTAATGGTGCTGTCGAGATTAAACACGAGGACGGGGAAGCATGTCATGTGAACCTGTTGGAGGAGTTTGTGAGGCAACCACCTGAGCAGCCTACTGTCCCTGCGTTGGTCTGCCGCGGCCAAGGTGGAGAAGGAGAGGGGGGCAGTAGGGCACAGGTGGAGGAGAGTAGGGATTGTCATGTCTCGGCGAAGCAGTGGGCGGGGGACACGAGTCTGGTGGCTGTGGAAGCGCTAGAGCACCTGTCTGAGCAGCAGTGTGCAGCACTCCAGCACCAGCTCGGTTCATACCCCACTGGTCGTGCCGAGCCCCTGAGTCTCACAACTCGGGCGGTGCGAGATGTTCCGCAGGCAGGTCATGTGACTGTTAAAAGACCGTTAGCCTCGTTGTTTCGGTGGTTTAAGGTGGGCGACGAGGCCTTGGCATGGTTGCCAGGTCAGGGTCGACCCATGGCTGCCAAGGGTGGTGGTCAAAAGGAGGACATTGAGCAGATTGGTAGGGTCGGCTGTGGTATCGCAGTGCCCGGTCGTCACATAGCCTCCCAATGCTGCTCTAGTCTAATGCAACAGCCCTACCACAGACCGACTGTATCTGGCCATGTCGCTAAAAGCGGTGATGCTGCGCAGGCAGATGTCGTCACAAGGAATGTGGGGGTGCGCATGTACGGTATCGGCGGGGAAGCCTTAGCTATAATGAACTGTGGGAGTGACTGCACGGGTGGTACTGATTGTCCCTCTCATGACCTGGCTGTTCTAGGGACGAAGGTGGAGAAGGAGGGAGACTACAGGTTAGAAGCTGCGGTCTCGGCTGGGTTGTGGGAGGGCACAAGGCATGTTGTTCGTGGAGACAGTGCAAGGCAGTTATTTACTAGGCTATGGCAGTACTTTCGCATGTTTGTTGCTTCTCCAGGCCTGAGGTACGGGGTAGAATCCGACATGCAGGCTGGAGATAGTGCAAGGCTCAGTTTAATTCCCTGCCGTATAAATCCTGCTCGACAGCCTATGGTGCAAGCAGAGCTGGATTACGTGTGGACGAAGGATCTGAGGGATAAGGAATGTCGTGAGTGGTCGTTGCTTGTAACTTTGTCCGAGCGTGCTAAAGAGGTATGTGGTTTTGTTGTGGACGGGAGTACCTACCAGTGCAATGTTATGCCCTACGGACTTAAGAATGCACCAGCAACGTGTCAGAGCCTGATGAATGAAAGTGAAAAGGACAATGATGCGCTGGGGCATTTCGAGATCTATGTTCCAGCCTATGGTCCGGTCGGTGTAGTTTACCCAGATCATTACCCTCTCAAGATCTTGGACCCGTTTCACAATCGGAATATGAGGCTGACCAGGTGGTCACTAAGGTTATTGGTATATAACCTGGACATAAGCCATATTGCCGGTTGTGACAACGAGGTTGCATGTGGTCGTTCAGGGGTATATGATCCTGGGTAAATTGACACACGGGTAGCCTCCTGCTTTGGTTTGAGTAGTATTTTGCGCTTGGTGCTTGTTGGCTCGCGGTTGTAGCCCAGCGTATTGGGTCGTAAAGCAGGAGTTGAGCGTTTGGTATAGAAGAAAAATAGGCTGCCCTTATAGTGCAGCCGGAAAAAACATATTAAAATATAAAAATCATATAAAAACTCTTTCTTTTTGATGAAGATAATTGTATAAGTTTGTCATAGCCTATAAAGTGTTTGAGTAGTCCACGAACTATCAAACGGCTGAGCTGTTGTAAGCTCGCTCTGGGAGCATGATATTATGTCTTTTACTATTGTTGGGAGGAGTTATGAAATGTGATTTTTTTTTTTTTTTTTTATAAGATGTGTTTTAGTGATAAACTCAGCGTTGTTTTAGTGCCATGCGGTCGCTGGGTGTGAGGGGTTTGATGGGGTTCTGTATATCAGATTTTAGCTCAGGGTTGAGCAAGTAAAATCTTGGGGGAGGTGTGACGCATGTCGAGTATGAGCATGCTGTACAGAACGCCCAGTCAGGCCCCACCCTCGCTAGGATCGTCAGGGCAGGAACTTTGGCTGTAGTCTGTGTAGAGTTTCCTAACTCAGTTTATGTGAACCGTTGTACTATAAGTATTATCATTATGTATTTTGTTTTCTTCTAAGTCAACGAGTTCTATTTTATATCATTAGATATAAGTATTGTGTGTGGGATTTATATATATATAATGATGCGAAGAGAGAGAGAGTTATGTAACGGAGGACAGTGTGCGCGCCACGAGGTGTGTAGGCCTCACTCCCTCCTCCCTCCTTCCCCCCTCCCTCCCCCCTCATCAAGAGCGTGGGAATCCTTTGTCGATCCCAGATTGAGAGAGCGAATGTGACGTCATGATTGCCGTTATGCTCGCTACGGGGCCGAGTATAAAAAGGGAGGTCTCGCCATTTTTAGATCAGAACTCATCAGGCAAAGCGACCTCTCATATCCCTTGCAACTATCGATATTCTTCCGACTGATGTGAACTTTCTCTACTCTCTGAACAGCCTACCTTCTTCTCTTCTCGTCCCTGTTTATAACCTCAATGACCCCTTTGGTGCAGATTTAGTCAGCCAAAGTATTATCGCTTGAGTTCTCACGAGATAAGTGCCTGTTAGATAGCCTATTTTTGGAAGGGTTAACTAGAATAGGATTGATTGATGTTTGTTGCACTCGTATATGTATTTCCCTGTGTGCGATTATTCATGTTCCTGTTTTCTGCTGGTTTAGGTAATGCTAGACTGGGATAGGGTTCCTCGAGTTGTGATTTCCTATGAGTGCTAGGTTGGTTGAACCAGCACAATTGCAACGGAGACGTGGGAAGCCTAGGGGGTCTTTTTGATTGTGTACCGTGGGAGTTTAGCACTGTGTTGCGAGTGAGGGCTTTTGCCTGTGCCACCCAACACTGTGCTATCTCATTTGCTTGACTTTGAGAGGATCGCCAGGAGAGAACCAGATACTAGTGATCTGGATCTCTCAAGAGAGCATCCCGTCAATTACCGTAATTTGGCCGCACAGTCTTAAGGACCTCGCTAGGCTACGAGCCGCTTGCTCAGCCATTGTCTCTTAACCTTAGATATCCCAGCTAGACTTTGCTCGACCAGCAGATACAGCATAGTATTGAAGCTTCCCCTTATGTATATTATTGTTTAAGCACTATTGATTTCATGTGTGGCACGCTTAGCTACTTCAGAGATTAGTGGCCCACGAGCACAATCTTAGTAGGCTATTGCCAGTGCATTGTCGGAGTACTTCTTTTTAATGTTTGCCATATCCTATTGCTTATTCTTATAATTCTTCTTATGTCAATTTAAAGCCTTTAATTACCAGTGAGTTATTCATTAAATTGCTGTTCAAAATCCGATACTTACTTCTTATGAGTATTCGAGAAGCATCTAACTTATCAGAAGATTCCTTGCTTGATGCTCGAGGACTATTGTTTAACGTAACGTAATAGTGCCGATCCGAAGTAGAGGGTGGAGGACTTCTTAAGTTCTTAGTTCAAGGGTGGATTACTTCGGCTTCGGCCAACACTATTCTTTAGTGTTGTAGTACTTTCTTCTTTGTTTGATTGTTGACCAGACTAGATAACTCCCGTCTTGTTATTAGTCTGTTGTGTGAAACGCTAGTACCGAGTTCTTGTATACCCCGTTATAGCAGATAGAACTCTGGAGGGTAGTGGCGTTTTTTGTTCGGCTGGCAGTACTCTGGGGTTGGGATCGTGTGTTTCCGTTGTGGCAGCGAGCCATACTCGAGTCCTGTGTAAGAGCCCTAGTGTACCCGAGTGCCCGGTCGTAACACATCCCTCAAGTGTAAATCTGCCCTACAGAAGGATCTGTGGTAGTTAAAAGGGTGGGTTGTGGTAGCTTGACCTCATATTATTACTAGAGGTCCTTCCTAAACTGAATAACATCCCTCAAGTGTAAATCTGCCCTACAGAAGGATCTGTGGTAGTTAAAAGGGTGGGTTGAGGTAGCTTGACCTCATATTATTGCTAGAGGTCCTTCCTAAACTGAATAACATCCCTCAAGAGTAAATCTGCCCTACAGAAGGATCTGTGGTAGTTAAAAGGGTGGGTTGAGGTAGCTTGACCTCATATTATTGCTAGAGGTCCTTCCTAAACTGAATAACATCCCTCAAGTGTAAATCTGCCCTACAGAAGGATCTGTGGTAGTTAAAAGGGTGGGTTGAGGTAGCTTGACCTCATATTATTGCTAGAGGTCCTTCCTAAACTGAATAACATCCCTCAAGTGTAAATCTGCCCTACAGAAGGATCTGTGGTAGTTAAAAGGGTGGGTTGAGGTAGCTTGACCTCATATTATTGCTAGAGGTCCTTCCTAAACTGAATAACATCCCTCAAGTGTAAATCTGCCCTACAGAAGGATCTGTGGTAGTTAAAAGGGTGGGTTGAGGTAGCTTGACCTCATATTATTGCTAGAGGTCCTTCCTAAACTGAATAACATCCCTCAAGTGTAAATCTGCCCTACAGGAGGATCTGTGGTAGTTAAAAGGGTGGGTTGAGGTAGCTTGACCTCATATTATTGCTAGAGGTCCTTTCTAAACTGAATAACATCCCTCAAGTGTAAATCTGCCCTACAGGAGGATCTGTGGTAGTTAAAAGGGTGGGTTGAGGTAGCTTGACCTCATATTATTGCTACAGGTCCTTCCTAAACTGAATAACATCCCTCAAGTGTAAATCTGCCCTACAGAAGGATCTGTGGTAGTTAAAAGGGTGGGTTGAGGTAGCTTGACCTCATATTATTGCTAGAGGTCCTTCCTAAACTGAATAACATCCCTCAAGTGTAAATCTGCCCTACAGAAGGATCTGTGGTAGTTAAAAGGGTGGGTTGAGGTAGCTTGACCTCATATTATTGCTAGAGGTCCTTCCTAAACTGAATAACATCCCTCAAGTGTAAATCTGCCCTACAGAAGGATCTGTGGTAGTTAAAAGGGTGGGTTGAGGTAGCTTGACCTCATATTATTGCTAGAGGTCCTTCCTAAACTGAATAACATCCCTCAAGTGTAAATCTGCCCTACAGAAGGATCTGTGGTAGTTAAAAGGGTGGGTTGAGGTAGCTTGACCTCATATTATTGCTAGAGGTCCTTCCTAAACTGAATAACATCCCTCAAGTGTAAATCTGCCCTACAGAAGGATCTGTGGTAGTTAAAAGGGTGGGTTGAGGTAGCTTGACCTCATATTATTGCTAGAGGTCCTTCCTAAACTGAATAACATCCCTCAAGTGTAAATCTGCCCTACAGAAGGATCTGTGGTAGTTAAAAGGGTGGGTTGAGGTAGCTTGACCTCATATTATTGCTAGAGTTCCTTCCTAAACTGAATAACATCCCTCAAGTGTAAATCTGCCCTACAGAAGGATCTGTGGTAGTTAAAAGGGTGGGTTGAGGTAGCTTGACCTCATATTATTGCTAGAGGTCCTTCCTAAACTGAATAACATCCCTCAAGTGTAAATCTGCCCTACAGAAGGATCTGTGGTAGTTAAAAGGGTGGGTTGAGGTAGCTTGACCTCATATTATTGCTAGAGGTCCTTCCTAAACTGAATAACATCCCTCAAGTGTAAATCTGCCCTACAGAAGGATCTGTGGTAGTTAAAAGGGTGGGTTGAGGTAGCTTGACCTCATATTATTGCTAGAGGTCCTTCCTAAACTGAATAACATCCCTCAAGTGTAAATCTGCCCTACAGAAGGATCTGTGGTAGTTAAAAGGGTGGGTTGAGGTAGCTTGACCTCATATTATTGCTAGAGGTCCTTCCTAAACTGAATAACATCCCTCAAGTGTAAATCTGCCCTACAGAAGGATCTGTGGTAGTTAAAAGGGTGGGTTGAGGTAGCTTGACCTCATATTATTGCTAGAGGTCCTTCCTAAACTGAGTAACATCCCTCAAGTGTAAATCTGCCCTACAGAAGGATCTGTGGTAGTTAAAATGGTGGGTTGAGGTAGCTTGACCTCATATTATTGCTAGAGGTCCTTCCTAAACTGAATAACATCCCTCAAGTGTAAATCTGCCCTACAGAAGGATCTGTGGTAGTTAAAAGGGTGGGTTGAGGTAGCTTGACCTCATATTATTGCTAGAGATCCTTCCTAAACTGAATAACATCCCTCAAGTGTAAATCTGCCCTACAGAAGGATCTGTGGTAGTTAAAAGGGTGGGTTGAGGTAGCTTGACCTCATATTATTGCTAGAGGTCCTTCCTAAACTGAATAACATCCCTCAAGTGTAAATCTGCCCTACAGAAGGATCTGTGGTAGTTAAAAGGGTGGGTTGAGGTAGCTTGACCTCATATTATTGCTAGAGGTCCTTCCTAAACTGAATAACATCCCTCAAGTGTAAATCTGCCCTACAGAAGGATCTGTGGTAGTTAAAAGGGTGGGTTGAGGTAGCTTGACCTCATATTATTGCTAGAGGTCCTTCCTAAACTGAATAACATCCCTCAAGTGTAAATCTGCCCTACAGAAGGATCTGTGGTAGTTAAAAGGGTGGGTTGAGGTAGCTTGACCTCATATTATTGCTAGAGGTCCTTCCTAAACTGAATAACATCCCTCAAGTGTAAATCTGCCCTACAGAAGGATCTGTGGTAGTTAAAAGGGTGGGTTGAGGTAGCTTGACCTCATATTATTGCTAGAGGTCCTTCCTAAACTGAATAACATCCCTCAAGTGTAAATCTGCCCTACAGAAGGATCTGTGGTAGTTAAAAGGGTGGGTTGAGGTAGCTTGACCTCATATTATTGCTAGAGGTCCTTCCTAAACTGAATAACATCCCTCAAGTGTAAATCTGCCCTACAGAAGGATCTGTGGTAGTTAAAAGGGTGGGTTGAGGTAGCTTGACCTCATATTATTGCTAGAGGTCCTTCCTAAACTGAATAACATCCCTCAAGTGTAAATCTGCCCTACAGAAGGATCTGTGGTAGTTAAAAGGGTGGGTTGAGGTAGCTTGACCTCATATTATTGCTAGAGGTCCTTCCTAAACTGAATAACATCCCTCAAGTGTAAATCTGCCCTACAGAAGGATCTGTGGTAGTTAAAAGGGTGGGTTGAGGTAGCTTGACCTCATATTATTGCTAGAGGTCCTTCCTAAACTGAATAACATCCCTCAAGTGTAAATCTGCCCTACAGAAGGATCTGTGGTAGTTAAAAGGGTGGGTTGAGGTAGCTTGACCTCATATTATTGCTAGAGGTCCTTCCTAAACTGAATAACATCCCTCAAGTGTAAATCTGCCCTACAGAAGGATCTGTGGTAGTTAAAAGGGTGGGTTGAGGTAGCTTGACCTCATATTATTGCTAGAGGTCCTTCCTAAACTGAATAACATCCCTCAAGTGTAAATCTGCCCTACAGAAGGATCTGTGGTAGTTAAAAGGGTGGGTTGAGGTAGCTTGACCTCATATTATTGCTAGAGGTCCTTCCTAAACTGAATAACATCCCTCAAGTGTAAATCTGCCCTACAGAAGGATCTGTGGTAGTTAAAAGGGTGGGTTGAGGTAGCTTGACCTCATATTATTGCTAGAGGTCCTTCCTAAACTGAATAACATCCCTCAAGTGTAAATCTGCCCTACAGAAGGATCTGTGGTAGTTAAAAGGGTGGGTTGAGGTAGCTTGACCTCATATTATTGCTAGAGGTCCTTCCTAAACTGAATAACATCCCTCAAGTGTAAATCTGCCCTACAGAAGGATCTGTGGTAGTTAAAAGGGTGGGTTGAGGTAGCTTGACCTCATATTATTGCTAGAGGTCCTTCCTAAACTGAATAACATCCCTCAAGTGTAAATCTGCCCTACAGAAGGATCTGTGGTAGTTAAAAGGGTGGGTTGAGGTAGCTTGACCTCATATTATTGCTAGAGGTCCTTCCTAAACTGAATAACATCCCTCAAGTGTAAATCTGCCCTACAGAAGGATCTGTGGTAGTTAAAAGGGTGGGTTGAGGTAGCTTGACCTCATATTATTGCTAGAGGTCCTTCCTAAACTGAATAACATCCCTCAAGTGTAAATCTGCCCTACAGAAGGATCTGTGGTAGTTAAAAGGGTGGGTTGAGGTAGCTTGACCTCATATTATTGCTAGAGGTCCTTCCTAAACTGAATAACATCCCTCAAGTGTAAATCTGCCCTACAGAAGGATCTGTGGTAGTTAAAAGGGTGGGTTGAGGTAGCTTGACCTCATATTATTGCTAGAGGTCCTTCCTAAACTGAATAACATCCCTCAAGTGTAAATCTGCCCTACAGAAGGATCTGTGGTAGTTAAAAGGGTGGGTTGAGGTAGCTTGACCTCATATTATTGCTAGAGGTCCTTCCTAAACTGAATAACATCCCTCAAGTGTAAATCTGCCCTACAGAAGGATCTGTGGTAGTTAAAAGGGTGGGTTGAGGTAGCTTGACCTCATATTATTGCTAGAGGTCCTTCCTAAACTGAATAACATCCCTCAAGTGTAAATCTGCCCTACAGAAGGATCTGTGGTAGTTAAAAGGGTGGGTTGAGGTAGCTTGACCTCATATTATTACTAGAGGTCCTTCCTAAACTGAATAACATCCCTCAAGTGTAAATCTGCCCTACAGAAGGATCTGTGGTAGTTAAAAGGGTGGGTTGAGGTAGCTTGACCTCATATTATTGCTAGAGGTCCTTCCTAAACTGAATAACATCCCTCAAGTGTAAATCTGCCCTACAGAAGGATCTGTGGTAGTTAAAAGGGTGGGTTGAGGTAGCTTGACCTCATATTATTGCTAGAGGTCCTTCCTAAACTGAATAACATCCCTCAAGTGTAAATCTGCCCTACAGAAGGATCTGTGGTAGTTAAAAGGGTGGGTTGAGGTAGCTTGACCTCATATTATTGCTAGAGGTCCTTCCTAAACTGAAAAACATCCCTAAAGTGTAAATCTGCCCTACAGAAGGATCTGTGGTAGTTAAAAGGGTGGGTTGAGGTAGCTTGACCTCATATTATTGCTAGAGGTCCTTCCTAAACTGAATAACATCCCTCAAGTGTAAATCTGCCCTACAGAAGGATCTGTGGTAGTTAAAAGGGTGGGTTGAGGTAGCTTGACCTCATATTATTGCTAGAGGTCCTTCCTAAACTGAATAACATCCCTCAAGTGTAAATCTGCCCTACAGGAGGATCTGTGGTAGTTAAAAGGGTGGGTTGAGGTAGCTTGACCTCATATTATTGCTAAAGGTCCTTTCTAAACTGAATAACATCCCTCAAGTGTAAATCTGCCCTACAGGAGGATCTGTGGTAGTTAAAAGGGTGGGTTGAGGTAGCTTGACCTCATATTATTGCTAGAGGTCCTTCCTAAACTGAATAACATCCCTCAAGTGTAAATCTGCCCTACAGAAGGATCTGTGGTAGTTAAAAGGGTGGGTTGAGGTAGTGTTACGACCGGGCACTCGGGTACACTAGGGCTCTTACACAGGACTCGAGTATGGCTCGCTGCCACAACGGAAACACACGATCCCAACCCCAGAGTACTGCCAGCCGAACAAAAAACGCCACTACCCTCCAGAGTTCTATCTGCTATAACGGGGTATACAAGAACTCGGTACTAGCGTTTCACACAACAGACTAATAACAAGACGGGAGTTATCTAGTCTGGTCAACAATCAAACAAAGAAGAAAGTACTACAACACTAAAGAATAGTGTTGGCCGAAGCCGAAGTAATCCACCCTTGAACTAAGAACTTAAGAAGTCCTCCACCCTCTACTTCGGATCGGCACTATTACGTTACGTTAAACAATAGTCCTCGAGCATCAAGCAAGGAATCTTCTGATAAGTTAGATGCTTCTCGAATACTCATAAGAAGTAAGTATCGGATTTTGAACAGCAATTTAATGAATAACTCACTGGTAATTAAAGGCTTTAAATTGACATAAGAAGAATTATAAGAATAAGCAATAGGATATGGCAAACATTAAGAAGAAGTACTCCGACAATGCACTGGCAATAGCCTACTAAGATTGTGCTCGTGGGCCACTAATCTCTGAAGTAGCTAAGCGTGCCACACATGAAATCAATAGTGCTTAAACAATAATATACATAAGGAGAAGCTTCAATACTATACTGCATCTGCTGGTCGAGCAAAGTCTAGCTGGGATATCTAAGGTTAAGAGACAATGGCTGAGCAAGCGGCTCGTAGCCTAGCGAGGTCCTTAAGACTGTGCGGCCAAATTACGGTAATTGACGGGATGCTCTCTTGAGAGATCCAGATCACTAGTATCTGGTTCTCTCCTGGCGATCCTCTCAAAGTCAAGCAAATGAGATAGCACAGTGTTGGGTGGCCGAGGCAAAAGCCCTCACTCGCAACACAGTGCTAAACTCCCACGGTACACAGTCAGAAAGACCACCTAGGCGTTCCAAGTCTCCGTTGCAATTGTACTGGTTCAACCGCAACCTAGTACTCATAGGAAATCACAACTCAGAAACCCTATCCCAGTCTAGCATTGCCTAAACCAGCAGAAAACAGGAACATGAATAATCGCACACAGGGAAATGCATATACGAGTGCAACAAACATCAATCAATCCTATTCTAGTTAACCCTTCCAAAAATAGGCTATCTAACAGGCACTTATCTCGTGAGAACTCAAGCGATAATACTTTGGCTGACTAAATCTGCACCAAAGGGGTCATTGAGGTTATAAAGGGTCGAGAAGGGAAGAAGATAGGCTGTTCAGAGAGTAGAGAAAGTTCACATCAGTCGGAAGAATATATATAGTTGCAAGGGATATAAGAAGTCGCTCTGCCTGATGAGTTCTAAGGGACAATGCGGCTAGACTTCCCTTTTTATACTCGGCCCTCTAGTGAGCATATCACCAACTACTAAGGACCGCCCACTAGCAATCATTACGTAATATTCTCTCTCAATCTGGGATCGACAAAGGATTTCCCACGCACTGAGAGGGAGGAAGGGAGGAGGGAGGAGGGAATTAGGCCTACCTGCCCGCGTGGCGCACTCACTGGTCCCCGTTACATACTCTCTCTCTCCTCTCATCATTATAAATAAGTCCCACACACAATACTTATATCTAATGATATAAAATAGAACTCGTTGACTTAGAAGAAAACAAAATACATAATTATAATACTTATAGTACAACGGTTCACATAAACTGAGTTAGGAAACTCTACACAGACTACAGCCAAAGTTCCTGCCCTGACGATCCTAGCGAGAGTGGGGCCTGACTGGGCGTTCTGTACAGCATGCTCATACTCGACATGCGTCACACCTCCCCCAAGATTTTACTTGCTCAACCCTGAGCTAAAATCTGATATACAGAACCCCATCAAACCCCTCACACCCAGCGACCGCATGGCACTAAAACAACGCTGAGTTTATCACTAAAACACATCTTATAAAAAAAAATTCACATTTCATAACTCCTCCCAACAATAGTAAAAGACACAATATCATGCTCCCAGAGCGAGCTTACAGCAGCTCAGCCGTTTGATAGTTCGTGGACTACTCAAACTTTATAGGCTATGACAAACTTATACAATTATCTTCATCAAAAAGAAAGAGTTTTTATATGATTTTTATATTTTAATATGTTTTTTTTTTTCCGGCTGCACTATAAGGGCAGCCTATTTTCTTCTATACCAAACGCTCAACAATCCTGCTTTACGACCCAATACGCTGGGCTACAACCGCGAGCCAACAAGCACCAAGCGCAAAATACTATTCAAACTAAAGCAGGAGGCTACCCGTGTGTCAATCTACCCAGGATCATATACCCTTGAACGACCATCTGCAACCACGTTGTCACAACCGGCAATATGGCGTATGTCCAGGTTATATACCAATAACCTTAGTGACCACCTGGTCAGCCTCATATTCCGATTGTGAAACTGGTCCAAGATCTTGAGAGGGTGATGATCTGGGTAAACTACAACGACCGGACCATAGGCTGGAACATAGACCTCGAAATGCCCCAGCGCATCATCGTCCTTTTCACTTTCATTCATCAGGTTCTGAAACGTTGCTAGTGCATTCTTAAGTCCGTCAGGCATAACATTGCACTGGTAGGTACTCCCGTCCACAACAAAACCACATACCTCTTTAGCACGCTCGGACAAAGTTACAAGCAACGACCACTCACGACATTCCTTATCCCTCAGACCCTTCGTCCACACGTAATCCAGCTCTGCTTGCACCACAGGCTGTCGAGCAGGATTTATACGGTAGGGAATTAAACTGAGCCTTGCACTATCTCCAGCCTGCATGTCGGATTCTACCCCGTACATCAGGCCTGGAGAAGCAACAAACATGCGAAAGTACTGCCATAGCCTAGTAAACAACTGCCTTGCACTGTCTCCACGAACAACATGCCTAGTGCCCTCCCACAACCCAGCCGAGACCGCAGCTTCTAACCTGTAGTCTCCCTCCTTCTCCACCTTCGTCCCTAGAACAGCCAGGTCATGAGAGGGACAATCAGTACCACCTGTGCAGTCACTCCCATAGTTCATTATTGCTAAGGCTTCCCCGCCGATACCGTACATGCGCACCCCCACATTCCTTGTGACGACATCTGCCTGCTCAGCATCACCGCTTTTAGAGACATGGCCAGATACAGTCGGTCTATGGTAGGGCTGTTGCATTAGACTAGAGCAACATTGGGAGGCTATGCGACGACCGGGCACTGCGATACCACAGCCGACCTTACCAATCTGCTCAATGTCCTCCTTTTGACCACCACCCTTGGCAGCCATGGGTCGACCCTGACCTGGCAACCATGCCAAAGCCTCGTCGCCCACCTTGAACCACCGAAACAACGAGGCTAACGGTCTTTTAACATTCACGTGACCTGCCCGCGGAACATCTCGCACCGTCCGAGTTGTGAGACTCAGGGGCTCGG